>JAGFPH010011894.1:0-17454 GCA_018207615.1 Philaenus spumarius | reverse complement strand
ATTATGAGCTTTACAAATAATTTAAAGTGCAGTCACCGACAAAGTGCAGATTTTGAGGGGACTTTAATAGATATCTACAGAGCATGTCAAATTATGCTAAAAATAGAATTTTATTGATATTCCTAAAACAAACATTGTACATATTCGATTAATAACAAGTTTAAGTAAGTAATCCATGTTGGCGGTCTTTTCCTTGGCCGCCCCACTCTAGGGAACTGTTAGTGTGTTTGATAGGAAGCCCCAACTGACATTTTAATGAAGGAAAAAATTCGAATTCAATAAAAAAATAAAATTCAATGTTATTTAAAATCTTTTTTTAACTTGACTACAAGTACACAGAGCGGAGCTTACTGAATTAATGCATATTTTCTTTAGGCCTACTTTTAACCACTGAGCTGCACTTAAGTTCTAAGGAGAACTTTCCAGCCAGCATACAATTTTTAAGAAAATAAGGCTGAATAATATCTTATATAATTTTTATTTTTATATTGATTGATTTTGTTTTAGATATAAGTATAAATAATGTCTTTTCGTAGTTTCTACACTTTAAAAAACATAAATTGAAACAAATTTAAAAAATTTAGTTAATTTATGTGTGTAAAATTGGGTGTTACGTTTATAAATATTTGCTGAGACTTTTAAAATAACGTATAAGTAGAATAGCTTTAATAAAACCTGTAAATAAGAATAGGCTTTTGAAAAGATATTTTTCTAATCTAGTAATTAACATAGTTGAGTTTGGAGAATATTTATAGTAGGGAATTATAATCTACATATTATCATTCATGGGCACTAATCGTATCGATTGTTTAGGGGCAAAATAAGTAATGTTTAAGACAACATTTTTTCAAATTGTTATTACAGACAATCCATTGTTATACACCTTTCAAGAACAACTATTTTGATGAAATCAAAAAGTTTTTAAAATATGTTTAATAAATACTCATACAACAAACATATTCAAATCCGAGTTCAATTAAACATTTTGGTTATTTATGAAAGAGGGAAGCTATAAATAAGTGTCATAGAAAAGTAAGAATCTCAAGTAAAATTTATAGAACATGTTTAAATGTTATTTAATAGATGAAACATTTCCAGAGCATCGTCTTTAGTAAATTTCGGCGAATTCTTTTAATTATTTTTAGATTTTATTGCCCTTGTAAAACTAATAAAGGTCACCGTTAGGTCTAGTTCCATAACAGGTCAGTCAAATTTGGTACCGGATATAAGAATGAAGAAAGAAGCTTCAGCATATTTCACTAATGTTGTTACGTTTTATAGTCTGTATACTTCAGGTTGGCCGGTGGACTCGGGAGTCGGGACTACCTGAGTCTACCCTTATAAACCCTGGCCGCCTCTGTCAGGGCTGCAGCTGTGTATGGAAGTGTCTGAGTTTCTACGAGTTATTTTTTTAGTAAACAATAATTTGACATTTTTAAATACTGTACATATTTGGAATCTTCTAAAAAAGTTATGAAAAATTATACCAAATTCGACCTCTGTATCACAGTACTTAATATGGTAATGGCAAAATGTAATGAGATACAAACAGCTAAATAGTTTTGGTGATTAATACCGTACTCATTTTAAAATCTAACATAGTCGAGTTTGTATTATTCAGTCGAGTTATAGTCTTGTTATTAAAAATATTACATTGAATATTAGTAAAAAATAATAAGTAAAAATATACAAACTAAGTAGTTGTAAACATTTAAGTCCATATCTATATTGATGCGCATGACCTCCAACACTAGTTTTTAATTCGTCTGTTTTTGTATTTTTTTAAGTTTGAATCTAACAAAGTTCAAATGTTAAACGGAAGCCGATTTTTAGAATGTTCTTCTCTATGCGTATCCGACAAAGTCTTGTATTTTCCTACTTAGGCCTAAATTACTGCGTAACTGCACAGGATCCCTTAGTGGCTTCACTTCGGAACGAAATAATAAAATTGTAGAGACTAATTAAATATCTAGTGCGGACAAACTTCCTTTCGTTTGGATATAGTCGATCACGTCTTCGTAAATTTTGTTTTGTCTGTTATCAAATGTTTGTTGCGCTCAGACTAAACTAGTGTTAGTGTTAGTAGTGTGGGGGGGGGGGGTACTTATGAACATGGTAC
Source organism: Philaenus spumarius (assembly GCA_018207615.1). Classification (NCBI taxonomy): domain Eukaryota; kingdom Metazoa; phylum Arthropoda; class Insecta; order Hemiptera; family Aphrophoridae; genus Philaenus; species Philaenus spumarius. The sequence goes on along the minus strand of JAGFPH010011894.1, from coordinate 15,335 downwards.
TGAATTTAAATTAACTGTTAAAGTCAAAAATATGGTTATGTTTAACAAATATTTGAATGATGAAGTGGTTTGTAGACCTGAATTAGGCTTTAATAAAAAAGAAACAAAAATCCGAAAACTTAAAGAGGATAATATACTAATTTACTTATTTGAAAAGTATAACAAACTGGGTACTTCTGTAAAATTATATATACTATTTCAAAATTTGCATATAATGATATTTATATGTGTTATGATATTTAAACACATTTTAAGTGTTACGTAATTTCAAAGGTTTAAAAAAGTTAAATTTAAAAACTAATTTATTTTGTTGATCACATTTGAAATGGACGATCCTAAATGGTTGCCATATTTAATAGGTGTCACTGGCGAATCCAGGGGGGTTGCTGTGGGGGCTGCAGCCCCCCCCCCCATTGGGTTAATATATTTTTGCTAAACCGTCTAAGTGGCAGACTGCTCAATTGAGTAGTGTCAGACAACACAACTTGTATCAAATATTTCACCCATTAAATATTATCAAATCTCAATAAAACAAAAACCATTGGTAAGAAAATGGTTTAAACTTCAATTTTTTGTTTCTTCTAAAAAGTATATTTACCTATGTAATCATCGTTGTAAAATTGTAGTTGCCTAAATCAATATTGAAAGCGTAAGGAAATGATTCAAACTTGTCACTTTTTAAAGGCACATAATCGTTAGAGCAGACTTGTTTTGATAAGAAGATAAGGACACCACAGGATTTGTCAAGATTTTAACTTTCTATAACTATCTTCTAATCATTCGTCACTCTTATAGTTTCTTAGATATGAATTTATCTGTAAACCCTTGCAATTGGACAGTTTAAAAAAAATGAGAAAGCACATTTTGCAATTGATGTATCTATTACAAAACTATATGCAGTATTCGTATAATAATTTTTATATCGATTTGAAGTGCAAGTTCTATATTTTCGTTTAATTGACCGAGCGAAGCGAGGTCTCCGTTTTAACTCGACCGTTCGGCATTTCGTCTGTGTGTCTGTTTGTCTCACGATTACGGCCAAAGGCCTTGACCGATTTTGATGATTTTTTGCATGAATGTTCCTTATTATTAAGCCGAGCTATGTATATATACGGGTTTTTCCATTTTTCATTTTTAACCAATTAAATAAAATAAAAATGGCGGCCGGACCGTTTCTCTCAGTGTAAGCTTTTTTCCAAAGCCAGTTTGTGGCCCGTAAGTCGAATTTAAAAACTAACAACATTTTGCGGGTAGCAAATTTGATTTTCAACAAAATTATATTCTTGGTGTTTTCCCGTATCTCTAACGGTAAGCTCACAAAATGGCTGTAAACTTCAAATTTGTTAAAAATCGGTCAAGTTTTTGTATTTCAACCATGTTTTTTACGTTTATTCTAAACCAATTCAAAAGTGTTCCATAGCTTTTTTGTAGATAAAGGTTCAAAGAATTCATATATGCCTGTAAAATAAATATTTAAGTAAAATTAACAAAGTTATTAGCTCAAGAAAAAATCATGTTCAGTAACGAAAGGAAATAGTTCAAATTTAGGCCTACATAAAAAGTAGTAAAAATTATTGTAATTATTTCATAAATGTAAAAACGTTTCGTAATTTAGTTATAAATAGAATTGTATAAAAATATTTATCAATTTCAGATTTCTTATTTTGAAAACACTAGTGTTTATGTTCCTACTGCAAGACTGCTAACAAAATTAAGCCTGTTTTAAATAGTAATTTAGGAATATATAGGCCTATTTTGCACAAAAATTACATATGATAATAAGAAAGTGTAGAGAATAAATCAAAGAATTAAACTGTATACTTGTAAATTATCATTGTAAATGTCATAAAAGTATACGTCTTAGCTTTACTTGAATTACAAAATGAGATGAAACAAATGAAACCGCTCGGCGATAAAGAACATACAAAAACTGACCGTTAGACACCGTGGGAAGTGTTGGCACATGGGTTGAGATTACTATCACGACGTTTTAACATCGTTTGTTTTCATTATTTCTAATATTTGAATATGATATGGAAGTTATGGAACTGTCAATACATTGCTAAGTTTTAGTTATTTAAGTATGCAAATATTTAATTCTATGTTGTCCTTCTATAACGCGATATTTTTAGCTATCTTACGCATTATTAACCTATATAAAACACAATGCCTCTAAAAGAAAATCTTTAGCAGTTAAAGCTCAAGAAAAGAAAAAAAACTAGAACTAGAAATCCCGGAATCGCGGAAATTGCAAAATAATGTTTCACTGGCTAAACCTTATGCTTACTTCCTTATTGGCACACTATTTTTAACCTGAGCTTAAAACCACATTTGTTATTTCAACGAGAGAGGTCTACTGTTCACAGAACTACTACTATAATAAAAACCTGGTTTAGTGTTCCGAACTATTCGGGTATTTGGTATTTCTGTGAAATATGTACATTTTGATATAATTTTAATCCTTCAATTTCAGTATCGGCTCACGTATAATGTTTTCTGCATGTGGAATGAACTTTGAGGGTGTCAAACCTTGAGGGTTGGAGCTTTTTCTGTCATGTCTTTGTAAAATGGCACTTATCAGTGAAGCTATTAATTTTGTACTCATACAGGACACTTTCCCACCACTTTCGTACAAGTTCTCGTCACAAAAAAATACGTTTGTGTCGACATTGCGATATAATAATAATAACAATAAAATATACCGTATATAATACTAATAAAATATACCGGATATAATAATAATAACATATAAAGGCGGCAAATGCAATAATTCGACTTCCTACGGACGTATGACATTATATAAACTAACTCAACTAAAGCGAGAAACAAAACATTTTTCCGACGACATAGCGACATAATAGTAATAATAAAATGATATAATATACTGAGGCTAAATACACAATAATTTGACTTTCTACGAACGAGATAAGAACTGGAGAGAGCTCACGAGGGCAGACCGCGTGGGGAACAAATAATAAAGTATTCCAATGCGAAGAAACGATTTTTTCGAATATTACCGATTTTCGCGAGCGTATATCTCATTAACGGTTACAGATATCAAAAATACTATAAGTATATAAAATGTATAGAATTTTGTCAGCTTTAATTTTGTATACGTATATATTTTTTGTATAACCAACTCCTACTGAGATATAGGCAAAAAATAAAAAAATGGTACCTTTAACCCCCCTCCCCCCTCTTCCGCCACCCCTAGGGTCAAGGACTTTTAGTATGTTATACTACTAGGTACCCCAAACAATGCAAACAATGTACCATAGTTGGTCTTTCCGCTTATTGACTTTCCTTCTAGAATCATTCGTTGACTGGGCCATAAGTGTTTGTAAATTCTAAAATTTACAAATAATTTAAAGAATTCTTAAGCATAAAGTAGTTTAAAAAAAGCTATTTGTCTTTTAAAAACTTTTGTAGAGTGGTCAAGCATTGTTATATTCCTTCCAAGAACAACTATGTTGACGACATCTAATAAGTATTTAACAGATTTGTAATAAGTACTCGAATAACAAATATAGGCAAAATTAAAGTTCAAATAAACTTTTTGTAAAAGTTTAGTTTTATTTGTATGTTATTGAATATGTATGTAAAATGGAAGATGGAAGTACAATAATTACATTTATTGTAATAGTTTTTTGTATTTGAAAATTCGAAAACTAATATATTGTGGAATGACTAATTATAGCTACATTTAAATTGATTATGGCTTATTCGTGAAAATAAATGAAATACTAATAGATATTAAACTTAATAGATTTCATATTTTTGTAAAAGTTATGTCCTAGTTTAAATTTACATAAACTTGAATTATTAACTGTAAAAGAACAATGGCAGAAAATTATGTAAACAGTAGCTACTTCTAAAATGGAGAACATTTTTGAAATACATAAAATAAATCCTATTTGTGTGCGAAACACACAGAAATATTAACTATTATATTAAAACAGTTGCAAAAAGCTTCTACGGACAAGAAGATATTCACTTGTTTGTCCACAGTTTAGTACAATGCGTATAAACTACCTAAAAACTGTTCAACATTTTTCAAACTCAAATATTTTTGTTTTATCATTTAGTACACTCAAAAATTAAACACACTATGACACTATAGCGAAAAAATACTTATGTTATAATAACAGATCGTATAAGCCTTGTGATACACAAAATACAAAAATAATAACTTAAACCGATTGCGTTTGTAAGCAATTCATGCGAATACTGCTTCAATACTGATTTGTTTTTTATCAACAGCATTGGTTAAAAATCTAGATAAGATTCCACACAATAATTTGTATGTTAAGATATTTTGGTTTTAATACAAAATATGTCTCTTTAGACATTGTGTACAATGAAAATTGTCAGTAGTATTGCCTATATCAATTCTTTGTATTCAATATTTAAAATTATTTTTTATTTCCAAATGTGTGTTCCTAACTTAGTCATGCAGTAAACATATTGAAGTTCATGAATATCAATGAATTAGATGGATGACATCATTTATAGTACAGATAAATGTATTTTATAGGCATTATTAGTCCTGCTTTTTGGTTTGTTTTAATATTTCCAAATAAGTAACGATTTGAAATCAGTTTACATACATGTTTAATATTTTTAGTTTATCAGTAAATACATTGATTTACTTATTTGGTTTTAAAACTTTTCTGATGTGTTAAAATGGACTATGTTTAATGAATAATTTCAAAACGAGATTTAGCATTGATTAAAAATGTAAATCGTTTTGTTAAAACCGCCGCGCCATTTTCGTACCTGTAAGAGCGGTCACTTGCTAAATTATTACACACAAAATAAAATAGTTAGCGGAATATTGGAAATTTAAATATCTACAACAATTTTAAGGCCAGCATGTCAATCTTTAAGTTTTTTTTTTTTAATTTCCGTTTTAAATCGTTGCGATGGAAACGGAAGTAGGGAACATTGAAGCAACGATGATATTGGCCATATTGAATAGCAAATAATTTCTAGTTGTAATTGAAATAATATGTTTACCTAAGCTAGGATGAAATTGTTCTTCATATGTTTTTCAACATTTGGTCAAATGAAACAAACTGACCATTGACAAATATGTAGAAAACTCTAAACTACATAGTTATTGGGTACGTTCTGGGTGCGTTAGGGACAAAGGGAGAGAAGGCAGGTAGCAGCTAGTCATGTGATTTAGCTTTCACTTTTAACAACTGAACAACTTAGTTGTTTCTCAATATTTCAACCAGCATTAAATCTTTAAGGAAATAGAGAGGGGTTTTTCTAAATATCTTTTACTATTTCTTAATTTCTGTAATGGTTGATTAGACATATTTTAGACGTACTTAGATATAAGTTTACATCTCGTTTTGTAGTTGTAACAATTAGAAACAAGTTGATTTAAATGGATTTAAATAAGTGATTTGAAGTGCATGCTATTTTTAAATACTGTGTTACAGAAAGATACTCCATTCGACGTTTGAAATATCACGAGGAGAAATAACATAAATAGTTTAAGGAAAGCTGTAAATTAAAATAGTCAAAACGGGAAAATATTAAGTTTTGGCAAATATAATAAGCTCCTTAACTATGGGTTAATTTGATAGCCTAAATAAATTCAAATTTGTATTATGGATTTGTAAAGTATCCATGCATCGTTAAATTTCTCCAAAGAACAATAATTTTGTTTTGACAAAATCAAAAAGTTTTAAATTAATTTGCAATACATACTCTATATATGGATTTTAAGGTTGAATAAGCATTTTAGTTCATTAGTTGTAAAGCAGATAAACTATAAATATGTAGGGTCTACTATTGGAAATTTCGGATTCATTACTTAATCTGGTAAATGTTTATTATTTTTACTATATCTCGTTATTTTAAAACATTAATTTTAGACGTACAATTTGAATTTTCTATAAATTGCACAATTAAATGTGCGAATGTTCTATTGCATTATTATTTCTATTAAGGTTTATACCGTACTTTTTATAGTTAATTAAATGTTTTAAGCTTTGATGTAGTATTTTAAAGGGAAAAAACAAGTCAATCTACATATTCAAAGTGTAACAGGCCACCATAATAATACCCTAGTGAGTAAACTAATTAACCCCCACTATTTTGAAATGAAAAAATCTAAACATAATATATTATTTCATATTTCAGAGCTCTAAAAGGCATATTTTGGTGGTTAATGCAACTTTGAAGAAATGTTTAATTTAAACATGGGTATCATCATTTTATAGCTCGTTTACTAGTATCATTTAAAAATATAATTATATATTTTTTGTTTCCGTTTCAAGTTGGTGACAATAAACGGTTTGCGAATTTTTATTTACTACTAATTAGCTGTTTTACTCAAAACTTACAATTTTAACACACATTGATTATGATATATAATTTCAATCTATATCGAATTCGTTCACTTTTCCAATAGTTAAATAAAAAATGAAAAAAAACACTCTCCTTAGTTTCTTTAGAAAAGAATTTGTGGGGTTTCAGTTTTTGGCTAAACCGAATCGTTTGCTCTAGTACGCACTGCTCGGATGGCCTGTTAGATGCGGTGTATGTTTTTAAATGAAATTCCTTTTTAATAGTCACCATTGTCTTCCACGACTACTAAAAGTAAGAACCTAAACTCTGGCATTCTAATTACCAAAAAACGGACATTACTCTCTACTTATATTTTATTTTCGAAACCCTGAACATCACAAAACTTTGACTTTGATGATAAAATTCCAAAATTGTGCTAATGACTTTAATTAGAATGTATATACCGTAATGAAACTTACATTAAATCTATCTGACTGTAATGGAGTTATCAATATGAAATATGGAGTTGTTATAAAACCACGTAGCCTTAATTTGTGTAATAAGTTTATAAGTACTGTAACATAACTGACTGATTCCTTAGCCAGATGTACTGTGTTCACCATCAAAATATGTTAAACTTATAATTTAAATGCTATAGGGCTGCTCTGATTATTTCAGTATATTATGAGTTTTATAAATGATTTTAAGAGAAGTCACCAACAAAGTGCGGATTTTGAGGGGGAGTATTTAAGATATTTACAGACCGCGTCTAATTAAGCTAAAGATATAATTGTATTGACATTTATTACCTGGCTATATTACTGTGTAAATTCAAATATTAGGGGTTTAAGAAAACAAATGGATATAATATGTTGATATTATTATATTTTAAGTGGTTTATTGTTTGCAACATATAGAAAACTAGGGGAGACCCCTGCGTACTCCGCACGCCAACCCCCAATGTAACCTTCTAAAAACATATGTTATGTTTTATTTATAATAAATGTGTAGGATTAATGATAACCTCAAAACTAAGATGGTAAATAATGTCAAATGTTCAAATTAAATTATTTCTTATATTTTATAACATCAGTTATAATAATGGTTAAAAGAACCTGCAAGGCTCAGGTCTACACTTAAAAACCCTAACCTAAAAGCTAGAAATACATCAATAATTGCTTCAAATTTTGAAATCAGCTGTTAATGGAACTAAAAGCTATATTATCTGTTATTAATTGGTTGCTATAGTAATAAATGTAAATACATTAATTTGTTGATTTATCATTCTGGGCCTAACCTAAGAATTTTTTCCGACTAAATTTACAAATATTGGAATAAAAAAAGGTTTTTATCGAAATGAATTATAGCCTATGTTACTCAGGGATAGTGTAGCTTTTTATTAGTAAAACTGTTTTTTCAATCGGTTCAGTAGTGCCAGAGATTACCCCCTACATACAAACAAACAAACAAACAAACACACAAACAAACAAACAAACTTTACCTCTTTATAATATGAGTATAGATATAGATAGGAGTTCTAATTATGGCTAGACTACTTGATTATTTTTAAATGACTATTTTAGATGTACAATAATTAGACAATAATTTTTCTGTTAGAAAATAGGTATGCAAGTGTACTATAATATTATTTTGATTTTTAATATGGTTTATACCATACACATTTAAATAATGAATTAAAAGTTTTAAGCTTTTAAATAGTCCATGAGTACCAAACATTTAAATGAAAATAGTATAACTGGGAACTTTACGTATAGGCAGTAAACTAATCGGTTTATTATTACATTTTGTTGATGGTTGTTGTTACAACATTTGCAATCATTTTTCTATAGGAAGTAATACGTGACATTTTGAGAGTATAAATAAACTCTCGTTGTCTAGTGAAGAACTAACACATATATAAACTAAATAGAAAAAATAAAACTAGACCTATGTTGACCTACCTAAAAAAAAAATAAGATATATTCTTTGTACACCAGTGCCTTGTGACAGTGGTTTCTCTCATTCTTTTATACTTAGGTTTTTGTTTTCCAGACGTCTCAGTTCTAGTATTCTAGTTCTGGGATCCCCTTTATTTTTTTTTAACCAGAACTAACATGGCAAATATCTCAACAAAAATGTTTTAAAGTATGGTCAATCCATCGTTATAGAAACTAATTTTAATACCAGAATCAGTTTAGCTTGGTTTCTGCTAAAACTTCAATATTTTGCAACTAAAACTAATCTAAGAGAAATATTTGTTTTCAAATTCCAATATCCCAAAAAGTATATTATGGACGTGATTGTGATTTTTAAAGAAATATTTACTGTAGTTGATAGTTACCCAATTATTATAAATATCTTTTTAAAGTAACATTTTTAAAGTTTTGATTTTATGGTTTTACTCAGAATTAACAATTTTACCAATCTTTGCTTATGATATATGGAGTTCTATCAAAATTTAATTCGAGTACTTCAAGTTTCCAACAGTAATAATATAGAATTTTTGATAAATATAAATGACAATATGTAAAATTATTACCTAACAATCAGATCCAGTGTAAATACTACTTATTTCTACTTAAATACCAAATAATGCTTTTTAAACATATACATACTTTGTCTTTAAAGTTTGGTTATATCTCCAAATATTTAAAATGTATGGTCAAAAATCTTAAATAATTAAAAAAAACTATTTGAGTATATAAAAGACATAGAAGAGCACATTGACGATGTTAAGTGTTGGTACAATAATCACCTGTTACTTATATTGTTTCAATTAACAGCTGATTTCATGATTTAAATCAATTAATAATTGATTGAGTAGTTTGTAGGTTAGATTTATATTGAAGAGAACCTAAATTATGCTGGTTATTTTTAACAGTTTTTATAATTCTTGTTATATATCATTTACTTAATAATTTGATTTAAACAATTAATCCCATTTATTATCATTAGTTAGAGTACTTACAAGTTTAATGCAAAAGTTTATAAAATACATGTGCAGAGGTTATAAGGGTATATACATGCGAAGCTCACTGATGTTTCTCCTTGTTTATTGTAATGACTGCCAAAAGCTTCCTGACCAGAATTAAATTATGTTTACTCTGTAGTAAAATGCAAGTTTTTAATGACATATAGCTTGATATATAAATACATTCATTGTAAAAACTACCTAAATATTACTAATTTTATTATGTAATACTGTATGCTAAAAAATTAAACATACTATGTCACTACATTGAAAGAGGACTGAACCTATTTAATAACAAACCGTATAGACTAGCGCTACACAAAATACAATAATAATGATTCAAACCCTTTTAATTTCTCACTATACTATAGTACAGAGAAGGTATAGTGATCGCAAAAAAAATCGATGTTGAGATTTTTGTGGAAATATCCGTTTTGGGACCCCCTGAGTTCAAAAAATGTTTTTTTACAAAATGTCTGTCTGTATGTATGTATATATCTGTATGTATACAAAGCTAGAGCGAAAACTATTCAATCGATTTCAACCAAATTTGCACCAGACATGTCAAGTAGGCCTGCATGGATGCACGAAAAACAGGTTTGACAAATTTTAAAAAACAACCCTCTTTTTGGCAAAAAAAACCCAAAACATCAGTTATTATTTTTTTATAAAAAAACGGCTCTAACGATTTTGATAAAATTTGACTTATTTGTAGCCTTTAATGTACCCTACCATATGCAAAAAACAGCATTTTTCTAAGAATTCTCGTTTAGCTAATAATAATAATAATAATAACGGATTTTTGGGGTTTTTTGGCCATAAAGGGGGTTGTTTTCAAAATGTTTAGTGCATCTATACAGGCCTAATTGACGTGTTTGTTTCAAATTTATTCGAAATTGATGGAATAGTTATCTCTCTAGATAATAATAATAATAATATTTATTAGTTAATCTCCTACTTTAATAAATCACCTCTTATACCCCACATACTATTATGAAGTCACAGTGAATCTGTTTAATAATTTAAATATGTTTGTAAGAAAGTATGTGCCAGTTCCTGGTACCGTTTATTGATTTTAAAGGTGTTCATAAGAAAACTGTTAAATACTTTTCACCAACACTACATGTTTGAAAGCTAGTGAAGTTTCGACGCTGATCTATATGTTGAGACGAGATAGTATCAATGCTTTAAATGCAGTATACTCGTATAGTAACAGGGTGTTCGAAAAGTCTGATAATGTCTTAATATTTGGTATGTAAGGAAAATTGGAAGGTAGGTATGATTAAGGAACCTACTCTATGTAAAAATACTATTTTATTAATATGTAAAAAAAATGTTCTCCCATCTTGGATCTGCCTTTTTGAATGTAACTTTTGTATAAATAATAAAGTGGCCATCTAATACATAATTTCAATGTAAAAATTTAAGATAAAATCAATGTTGAAAACTGCACATCCATATCTTAAACCGTTGTGAATATAATTGCAATTTACATAGAGTAGGTCTTCAATCACACCTACCTTAAAATTTTCCTTATATACCAAATATTAAGCCGTTCTCAGACTTTTCCCCCTCCATGTATTTTCGTATTTAACATAAAAAATTTAATTTTATATTTCTAAATTTAGTGATCACTTTTAAATTATTTCTACGAACTTTTATCTATTGATCAAGCCACACCTAAATGAAACAATCAAACGAAATCTCACCATAGGCCTACATTTGAAAATTTTAAACAATTGAATTAAATTCCTTATCCTAAAATAAATAATTTTGTCAGTAATGTTAATCTTCAAAATAGTTATAATTGAATACTTGTAGGCCACAGTGCAAGCCTAAGTGTTTACGACCCTTACCACCCCTTGGATGTTTACCAAAATACCTCACCAGTACCTGACCTAACATCCCCTCTTTGAGCCGACATTTCTTTGTTTTATTAGGGCTAATAAATATGACTACCCATTGTGCGGCAAAGGTAACAATAGGTAGTTGGACTATGCTATAAATTAATATTTGATAGTTTTAATGCAATCTACTTTAGTTTTTAAGAATTTATTACTATAGCATTCAGAAAGAGGTGGTTGTTTTTCCACGAATACAATCTTTAATATTGTTATGGAGTCAACTCTACTATCCTTGAGACAGGCACACTCAACTAGTTTTAATTTGCTATGTTTTGAAATAGGATAATATGCAAACATTGTAAAAGTGAATAATAAGTCTGACACAAATGTTTTAACTGTTGTGTTTTCTATAGTACTGAAATTACATCTTCACAAAAAAGATTTTCTCTTAAATTGATAAATATAAAATTAATTATCTTTAAAAAAATAATTATGCTTACAGGATTAGAAATATTCATGTAGAAATAATGAATAAAAATCCGGTCATGGCTATCACATATAGTATAAAGGATACAATACTAAAACATATACTTTTCTGTGTTAAGTAGAATAGTTATTCTGATAGCACTCCCATAAGACTTTTATGTATAATTCTTGCAAAAAAGCTATTTTTTTAGAATGTGTGTTTAAAAAAATATATATTTCTTGTTGGTAAAGAACAAAAGGTCTTTAGTTTGTGCTAGAATAATACAAATTGAGTAGCAGCATAGTGCATAAGTAAATCAAGTGTCAGTCATCAGTACACATAGGTTAAAACATAATTAACTCTGATATTGGTTCTAACTTTAGAAGACTGGACGAGAGAGTTAAAACTCACATTCAAACATTCTGTACTCCATTCTATAGGAAGTAATTCTTGCGATAAAGTAATCGTTTTTACCACAAGAGATTTAATATTTTCTTCCGTTTTAAACAAATTGTAAAATAACTAATTATCAATCCTGCGGTATTAAAAAGTGCCTAAAAAAGTTACAATTTATTGTTTCAACAGTTGCTGAAATGTAGTAACAAGTTTTCTTATTTTCTGCGATTTAAAATAAATAACTAAAACATTTATTCTAGTTATTTCTAGCGACACAAAATAAAAACATTCCTATCAAATTTTCCGTTTATAGTTGTTGCCGTTACTAAGTATGATGACGAGTTTTTCAGAAGAGTTTTCATATGTTCTGCAGTTTAAGAATAATTATAAAAATGTGTAATTAGTGTAATGTGTTACGGCATAAAAAGAAACATTTCTAGCAAATTGTAAGTTTTCAACTTCAGCCATCAATGAAATATAGTTTCAAACATTTTCCGAAAGGATTTAAATATTTTCTTCCGTTTTTAAAATTATTAATTAAAAATAGGTATCCTTCGTTATCTCCAAAGGCGAAGAAAAAACATTTCTACAAATAATTTGCATCCTTAGTTTTAGCCAATATGTAGATATCGTAACGAGTTTTCCAAAACTGTTTCCAAAAAAATTTTCTTCTGTTTTAAAATAAAAAACTAAACGATATGTTTTCCTGGTTTATGGCAAAGTCATAACACTCCGACCATAATTTACAGCTTCTATTTTATATCAAGCTGAACTATAGTAAAGAGTTTTCCAAAAGAGTTAAGAGACGTTGTTGAATGATAACTTGGAATTTAATTCTGCGATACCTTCAACATTACAAAAATAAAAAAAAACATAAATTAAATTTTTCTTTTATTGTTTTAGTTTTAGTAATAGCCGCGATATTTCCTGTTTCCGGAAAATAATGCTGTTTTAAATTAATTAAATAAAGCTTCAATTCTCCACCATCTCATATGAAACAAAGAACATTCTTAACAAACTTCCCGTTTCTAGTTTCAGCTATTATTAAGATAACACGTTTTCCGGAAGAGTTTTATTTACTCTGTGTTATATTTACTAGTAGTATCTGTAGAAAATTGCAACATAAAGTGCTAAAAAGTTATTATTAATACAGTATATTATTTCACACAACAATTTATGATAACATGCACAATGCATAAAAGAACAACAAAGGAAAGCTATTATACAGGGTGTCCCATAAGTAAAGTGCCAAACTTCAAGGAATGGTTCTATGGGTCAAAATAAGGAAAAAAGTTCATATAAACACAAGCTCGAAAAAGCTTCGTTTTCTAGATATTTGAAATTTCGTTTTTTATACAAAATAATTCTTATCTAGAGAACGGACGGTTTGACTGATTGAGTTCAAACTTAGCATAAAGTTTAACCTAACAATTATGTATCTCAAGTAAAATAAACGATTAAATCCAATAATGAGTTTCAAAATGGCACCTGTTTTGGAAATTTCAAATCTAAATTACTAAACAACCGTACATTTTAACCAAAAAAATTTCAAGACCTTTTTTTAGCCCTCAAATATTACACATAACTGAACTATTATCCTTCATCCGATTGTTTTGACAGTTACACCATCCGATAGAGAATCAAAAGGGCTACAAAAAAGGTCCCTTGAAATTTTTTGTTAAAATATACGGTTTTTGAGTAATTTAGGTTTCAAATTTTCAAACAGCCGCCATTTTGAAAATAATGATTGGATTTAATCGTTTATATTTCTTGAGCTACATAATTGTTTGGTTAAACTTCATGTCAAGTTTGAACTCAATCAGTCTAACCGTTCTCTAGATAATAATTATTTTGTACAAAAAACAAAATGGCGGATATCTAGAAAACAAAGCGTTTTCGGGTTTTGTTTATGTAAACTTTTTTCCTTATTTTGACCTACAAAACCATTTTCCGAAGTTTGTTACTTTACTTATGGGACACGCTGTATACAAACACAAACATATTTTTAACAGTTTTTTGTTGATCAATAAGCTAGATCAACAAAAACGAACTTCGATCAACAAAGAAGGTAATTTTAGGATCAACAATGTGTTGTTAAAATTAAGTCAATTTTTTTGTATATATAACTATACATGATACTTTTCATATGCGGTTTTTCATTCTGAATTGAATGGTGTCAAAATTAGCTTTCTACTATAATTAGATCTTAATTTATAAGCGTTTCAAAATGATCAACAATTAATGTTAACTGACACAAGATCAACAAATAGTGCTACGAGACAAATATATATATATATATATATATATATATATAGATTACACTACTGTATACAATTATTATACTATTATATTAGAATTGGGCTAGGTAATTCTAGCACAATTCAATTTCTTTTTTTTTATCTTTAAATTTAGCAACCAACCTATGTACAGGTCCCCTATAGGTCCTTTATGCAAATATGTAAAGGAATTTTTGGTAATAAATTCATTCATTCAATAAAACCTTCCATTTGATGTTTTTGACATTTAAAACGGTAGCTACAGTAATCACAAATTTTCAGCTTTCTTACGTTGTACACAAAACCAAATAGGCCCTACATACGGTACTTTTTAAATCATTCCTCATATGAAATTATAAAAGTTGCATTTTAAACATATTCTGTAGCTCAAGACCTTTTTTGTACGGTCGATTCATAATCAGAAAGGGAAATCAAGTCAGAATAAATGAAAATACGGTATCCTTGTTCTCTAATACTTTTAGGTTAATCCATCGGTAACTAGAAACTCAAATATAATAGGAGTGCTAATACTTATCACTAATAACATGTTTACTCACTTGGAAAAGATCACGCAAGGTGAAACTAGAAGGAATCTTTTGGAGTATAAGATCCACTTGCCCTTGGAACAGATGACTGGAAGGTTTGTAATTTATAAGAGCTGTCAACTTCCTGTGAAACCATGTCAGTCCGACTCCCATAGTTTTGCTTTTTTTGTCATCCTCTGATTTCAAAGCACATTTTAGTTTTTCCGGCCACGAAGTAGCTTGGGATATTTCTTTGTTTGTCTGTGAACAAATATTACATTTTACTTACTTTCAATAATTCACTTAAATATTTCACTAATATCCCACCTTATTTTGAAACACAACGTAACCTATTGTTGTTCTTGGATAAAGATTAGGTGAGGCCTAGTTTTCAGATCGATTACACAACAAAGATAATTCGACCACGCAGCTGAACCGCTGATGTGAGTTGAGCAAATTTCCAAAATTAAGTCTATAGGCCTATGTATTAGGGTTTCAACCAACAATTTTGGAAATAAGTCTATTCACGACGGTGCTGAATAGCTGCAAAATGGT
>JAGFPH010011893.1:0-32557 GCA_018207615.1 Philaenus spumarius | reverse complement strand
GGGGGGGGGGGGGGTTAAATTTTAAACACTGTTTACATCAAAATCACAATATATAAATCGTCCTCAACATTAAGCTTGTTTCTGTACTTACTTTTTAGATATGTTAAGCTCGAAAACCCTCTTTCACATAGGTATGTAGTTGAAAATCCAATAAGCATATTTACTGCAGTATTTGAAAGGTCTTGGTACTCCTTTTCCAACACCGATCCAGAATTCTAACAAAGTCGAAAAGAGAAAATATTGACGAATAAGAAGCCTTTTTTCTTTTTTCGATTACGTAGGTTTTGAAGCGATTACAAGCAATAGATAGGAGGGGTTTTATGCGAAATTTATCTTTGTTGATCGCAAGGAGTCAGACGTGTATAGAAAACTATAACAATGATTACAAAAGATGATTACGTATGGAAGTAGAGGCCTATTTTAGAAAACAATTTTTTTAATAATTAAAGTTTAAAACATTTCCTTTCCAATAGTTTTTGTTTTATTGAGATTGATGGTATTTAGTGGGTGAAATATTCAATTAAATCAAACATTACAATATTGCCGACCCGACTTAACATGCCCCCCCCGTAAGGGGTTACGCGTACCACAGTTTGAGAACCCCTGCTTTAGCTTTTTGTAGACGATTCAAGTTTGTATGAACATCGATGCTATTGGTTTGGGCTAACTGGGAGGGATGTCTGTTCTGATATAGTGTGCATGTGCACCAGAAACTACTGTACATTCTAAAAATATCAATATAACATAATACAACTCGTAACAATTTGAATGGAATTTAATCAAACTAGTTTTATCCACCCGATTGTTCAGTAAATTTTCTTTCGTTATGTTTAGTCTGAAAGACTACAAATACAGTTAGTTGAACAAATAATATATATATTTTAGAAGTGGGTTTATAAATACTAAACAGCTGCATGTTATTCTTTCTCACTTACACACTAATGTAACTTCTCTTGGCGGCATACTATTTTTGATTATAAGTAAATATTACAATACACTAAATTTATTTTAACATAAATATGTTTACTGATTGGGGTAAAGAGAAAATTTCGTTCCAGATGCAACAATAGAAGTCTATGCGCCTGTTTACTAGTATATATCGGCATAATAGGATTTTTTCTACTAGGATGTGAGGTCATACATACAACATTGCTGTGTTTACTGTGTTGGTATAGGATGACGGGTTAAATAAACTAATTATTACACATAACTTAACTATTAAAAACTTTAAAAAAAAACAAATAAATACGTTTTTTGCAGACATTTTGAAATTTTTGGAAATATGACCAAAGTTTAAATAAATGAAAGCTTTAAGAGCATTTTAAAATTTGATATACCGCTCGACCTTGATTGTAATCAGGGCTCCATAACAAGGGCTATACTATTTTGATCATTTACAGTGACCCAGTATCGATCGCCTATGACGTCACCATGCTGAAACGCAAAAGCTGGTAATATTTCACTAATGTACGCGCAGTCGTTAACTTGCTGTTGTAACTCGATGGAAAGGCTTCAGTAAAATAAAATTGAGATATTCTTAATCCACATAAACTACGGATTCTAACAGTATAAAAAACTTTTATTTTAACAGGTATTTCGAATTTTAATAATTTAAAATATTTGAGAATTATCACAGTCTGACATGGAAAAGTTACTAATCGAGGAAATTTTTTATTTTTGGGTTATAAACAAACTTCCAGCGGGAAAGTTGTAGCCAATGAATTGATCTAAACTTTCCAATTTACCGATTTATGATAAAATGATTAAATCATTATGAAATCGTTATTTAAATGAGCGCAAGGAGATGCATTGACGCCACTCCCGAAGTACAGTTGTTTGATACGGGAATAACGTTTAGGCAGCATATTTCTGTATTATAAGGTAATTCTTTTAATTAAATATGAAACTCATTTTTTACGTAATTACGATTTTCTTTTTCCATCATTGATCTCTAATTTTATTTCTTTGAATGTACGTAATAATGATATTATTTTTTAAACGTTAACCTCCAACTTAAATTTTTGTGTCCACTTCAATAATATCAAATTTTAATTATAAATTATAATTAGTTTATGTTAAAATAAAATGCTTACTTTTTTTCTAGCTGGCATAATTACCTGTGGACAAGTGATTTACTATATTAGGTTAAAATAACAATATGTACATAAACGTTATTCCCGTATCAAACAACTGTACTGGAGTAGCGGCAAGGCACCTCCTCGCGTTCATTTAAAAAACGATTTCATAATGATGTAC
Organism: Philaenus spumarius; assembly: GCA_018207615.1. Lineage (NCBI taxonomy): Eukaryota > Metazoa > Arthropoda > Insecta > Hemiptera > Aphrophoridae > Philaenus > Philaenus spumarius. The sequence continues at coordinate 30,301 of JAGFPH010011893.1, read as the reverse complement.
TCATTTTATCACAAATCGGTAAATTGGACAGTTTAGATCAATTTATTGGCTACAAATTTCCCGCTGGAAGTTTGTTTTTAACCCAAAAATAAAAAATTTCCTCGCTTAGTAACTTTTCCATGTCAGTCAGTGATAATTCTCAAATATTTTCAATTATTAAAATTCAAAATACCTGTTAAAATAAAAGTTTTTTATACTGTTAGAATCCGTACTTTATGTAGATTAAGAATATGTAAGTTTTATTTTACTGAAGCTTTTCCGTCGAGTTACAACAGCGAGTAAACGACAGCGCACACAAGGAGTCCCCTGCTCTAGAATTGCAGTTATTAGCACAGTGACGTCAGAGTGAAACTGGCGAGATCAAAGAAACGGTTTAGCCCTTGTTATAGAGCCCTTATTGTAATAGGGGTCTAAGCTGAGCGTTAGCAATGTTTTAAGTTCTGAGAATAATACTGTACAGTGATGTATAAAATTACAAAAACCATGAACCATGTAATAATTACAAAAATTATGAAATGAAACATTTTCATTGTAACCTTTTATAACTTAAACTTAATAACTTTATTTAAACATTTTATGTTATTATTTTTTGTATGAGGTTATAGTTAATGTTATACCATTTTGAAAAGAAGCTAAGCTGTAGTTTTAATAGACTAATTTACTTTCTACCTGTTTTATTAATTTTCGTAGAAAAATGTGACTTTCGGAAATGGGTGCCGTGCGAAGCACGCAATTGTCTGCCTAAATTCAATTTATAACTTTCTTAAACTACAATACTTTTTTTTCATGTTGCATTACTTCATTGCTGCATGTAATATTACTACAAATTGTCACTACATTTGTGCGCTTTGGTTTTGTTACAGAATTGAAGCATAACGAATTAAAAATGCAAAATCAAACTTCAGAAAGCTCATTTTCCGATTTTCTAACAGATATGCAAAAACGTCAAATTACTAGAATGCGCCCCTAGGTGTCATCTCGGTGAGCTCCAATCTGATCGTGGTAGTGTCTGCATGGATGATTGTAAAATCAAATGTTCAACCGAAGTCAACTTACATGATTTTAGGCAACATAGCATTTGTTGACACTTTGCTTGGAGTGGTTCTTTTGATATTAAATCATTTGATTACTGAAAATGGATTTCATAAGTGTGCGTTCATGTATGGTAAGTGATTTTTGGTTAGCCCTTAAAACGTATTACTTAAAGACCATATACACAGATTTTAGTGGTAAGAGGTGGAAGTAAAGCAAACGGTGGTTGACTTGTTTTAAAGCGAGTATGATTAGTTAACTGTTATTCGGATTTTTATATTATTTTTTATTACGATATTTAAGTAAGAAACCCAATGAACTTACAGAGAACAGTTAGAATAGAAATTCTTACAAGAACGAAGTTGGCCTACGTTTAAATGCGCCGGAAGGTTAAGTGCTATTTGTGATCGATTCTACGAACGACTCTCATGTCAACTGACACAATGGTTTTATTGTATTTTAATTAAACAATAATTATATTAGTCTATAATAATTTGTATGATACAATTCGTTGTCTGATAGTAGACGTAGGGGAGTTATTAAAATCATAGTATAAACTTCTAGAAGTGATCACACCAGAAATTAAACAGTAAATGCAAACTCATGGCAAAAACACGTAGGAAGACAAGTTCATTCCAGTGACAGAGTTGACTATAGCAAGGGCCACTATAGTACCTATTTATATAAAAAAAACTTATAGTATTTTTGATTTGTTAACAATAAAACGTAGTACTTAAAGACCTTTTGTCTTTACATATATGTCTTACCACACACATACTTTTTTGTTAAGAGGGCAGAAATAAAGCTAACTGTGGTTGATTCGCTTTAAAGCTGTGGTTGGATATGATTAGTTCTCTGTTCTTCGGCTATTTATTATTTTGTAAATTTTATTACGATATATAAGTAAGAACTCAATGAAGTATGATATACATAGTGAGGCAAAAGTCAGGAAACAGCTTAAATATTTCAAAAAGTACGAGTCTTATGAGATAGGAATAAAAGCAGTTATTCAGAACCATAAAAGAACCACTTTTTGGTGAGTTTGAAATTTTTGACCGCCATCTTGGAATAAACTTATTTTTTTTTAAAATGGGAAGGTGGTCATGTGATACATCATTTCGATGTAGAATTTCAAGAGAAAACCAACGGTGAAACTTGCACATTCATATTTTAAACCGATTCAAAATGGTGGTCAAAAACCGATTCAAAATGGTGTTTTCCGATTTTGCCCCATTTTGCTGTAATATTTTTTTTTTAAATATTAATTATGCTTCTTTTTGGATTCAGAATTTAATTAGCTTTCAAACGAGATGCCACACAACTGTATTTGGTTGAACCACTCGAAATCAATTTTGAAAAAATAAAAATGGTTGTAACTAAAAAATTATATATACTCAAAAATATATATATCATTGTGTGGCATATCGTTTTAAAGCTTATTTAATGGGAGCTCCATTGGCAGAACTTGACTCCCATTGTTAAATTAATAGGTATTTTAGAGATTTGCGTGGAGCAAGTTAATTAAAGTTGGAATGGCGAACACAGTTGGGCAGATACGAACCTATTTAGTGTTGTTGGGATTATGTTAGCTACGCTATGAATATCATTAAAAAAATTCCAAGTAGTTGATCTGAACCTCTTGTGTTCTGTGCTGCATCTCAAAAACACCACTGTGAGAAATTACAGCATTCTAGACATTACTAAATTGGTAAATAAATAATTTAGTGGATTTATAAATATAAATTGTTTTAGTTATTCCATTGATTTGTTTCAGGAAGCCTTCTCTGGTGCATCACAGAAAATTCTTTCAGCATGTTATTGAGCGCCATAGACCGTTACATCTTCTTTACCTACGGACTGTACTATCAGAGTTGGATGACCACGAGGAGAACTGTATACATGTTGTTAGCAACCTGGGTCTTTAGTTTCCTCTTAGGTTTCATGCCTGAAGTAATGTTCTATCGGTCAGACACCAACTGTTTGTATTTCAGTTCAACACCTTCACCGGTGAAGATAATCTTCGTATTTACGTCTTGTCTGTCTTTTGTAATAACAATTCTTTTGTATGTTTCAATTGTTATTACTGCCAGGAAAGCGTACATGTGTGCCAAAAATGACGGACGAAATGTAGTGAAATCATTTACAAAGAAAAGCAAAGTTTAAAATGAAAATATTAGGAGAAACATAAGTGGTTGTTCTGCTAAAACTGAGTTTCAATTGTTAAACCAAGTTCAGAATAATATCGAACAAACAGAAAAAAAATCAGATTTTCTGTATTAGTTTATAACAAATTGATCAAGAATATTGTTTGTCTAAATTTCAGGATTTGTATTCAATGAAAACCGATCAGAGTACAGAGAGTTTAAATAAAATCTGGCAGTTTACAGAAAATAAAACCATAAGAAAAAATAAACAAACTGACTCATTTTCTAAAAAGGAAATAAACAACAAAATGAACCGTAAATCGAAAATAATTATACTATTGATAACCATCACTTTCACTATTTCATGGGGACCTGTATTTTTTTTTATTTCAATATACTCTATGTTTTGCAGCAATAAAGATTACCTGATTGTTTCGAAGGACTTATGTTCCATCCTTGAAATTAGGTTATTTCTTTTTGAAATCAACTTTGGCTTGTTATCTTTACTACTCACTCCAGTTATATATTGATGGTGGCATACACCTTTTAGAAAATCAATTTTGAAGCTTTGTTTCAAGGATGCGGCCAGAGAGAAGAGAAGACGAAAACTGTTGACAGCTTTGAAGAAAGAAAACATTTTACATTCATCTTAATAATGTGTTTTAAATATATATACTAGGAGTGAATAAGGAAAGTAATATAAATGTGGGAGTAGAATTACTCTGAAAGTAATTGTTATAGGCACTAAGAAAATTAATAATTATTTTACTTTTTAAGAAAGCAGTATTGATTTTTTGACTATTTACCATTTTTACAAACATATAGAATAAAAAATGTTAAATCGTTTTATATTTCTTAATGTGTTTATATTTGATTTTATATAATTTTTATAACTGTTTTTCTGTGTTTTTTTAACGGTTAACTGTTGAACTATGTGTCTTTTCAACGCAACCCAATTGCAATTTGAGTGTCGATAGCTTTAACAATTAATGCCTTAATCAACGCTACACAGACCTATCGATTTACAGCATTTGTTTACAAGTATAGACAACAGTAAATCCTTTCATCAAATATGTAATTTGATAAACGACCACTTTTATTCGATAATATATTTAAAATGTCAAACTCACTAACTCATTTTTTATCACAATGCCTGAAATTTGTAGTTATTTAGTTTTGTATCTAGCTAAAACATGATTTTAGCCAACCGCATATATAACCACGTAAAACAGTCAAAAGTAAGTATCATAATTTCTTCCAAACCAAAACACCTACACACCCGACATTCGGAATGAATTTATCAACCACCTAGGTGTTAAGTTCCTATATAAAAAAATGTGTTTAACAATAATTTTTGTTAACGTGAAAATTGCGAACAGCAAAGGTTGTTCTGTACTAACTGTACTAATAAACTAACCATACATACACAATAATACGGAAGTCGTATATACTTGGTATTATTAAGTATTGTTTGCTCGCTAAGAAAGTATTATTTGCCAAATCGTCTTACTGTTGAAATGGCAAAAAAAAACAAAAACAACTGTGAGCATATATAATCTCTTTCTTCTAAATCAATACTCGTATGGATTCGAAATTAGTCGTCTATGAGTTTTCAGGTTGTTGGGTTCTAGGACACCTTTAAGTTTTTTGACAATAACCCATGTAAACTCTACAATTGCTGAAACGTTATTTATGAAGAATATAAGATTCATGTTAGTATTTTAAATACGGTCACAAACTTAGTTTTATTTGACCTAAAATGTTATCAATGTTAATCAAATGTTAATCCATCAAATAAGTTTTAAAATGAGTAAGTAAACAGACTTCGATTTATTTGACCTAAAATCTTTATTAAATGTTATCCATAAGTTTCAAAATGAATAACCAAGATACTTAAGAAATGTCATAGAATAATTTGTTTAACTAAATTATTAACAAAATAATTAACAAATTTAAATAAATTGTAGTGGCGTTATTTTGTAATGGACCATTTCAAACGGTATTGCCGCATATACTCAAGGTATGTTTTCAACTTTAGTCAATTTATAAAAAAGGAATAACATGATTAGTCCACTGAAGGACTACATACGGTTAAGCGAATTTAGTGGTAAAACATATTGTACGAAGATGTCACAATCACATTTCTGAGCAGATGGTGATTCAAATTCAAACGGACAGGTGCAGCCAGATAGGTTTATTTGAACGATTTATTTTATGAAATATATGTGAATTTATTTTAGTTTAAGTGGGTAGAACAGTAATTTTCAGTATTATTTTATTAATTACTCTGAAATGTATTATTAGCACTGAAATGTATGACTTACAGACTACAGTCAATTTGTGATTGTTTTATTCATAACTGTGTAAATCCTAAACTATTGAATTTATTCAAAACCTTAAAGACTAAACTTAAACTTTAATCATTTATGTACGGTAAAATATCATTTTAAATGTAATGTTTTTTTTACTGTAGTATATAATCAGATTTAATAGAGATAACACCTTTCATTTTAAATAATATTTTATTATTAAAAAAATAACTTTAACTTGCATTACTTAACTTTAAAACCGTTTTTGTAACTACATGCTATTGTATCAAGTAATTAATTTCAAAATATACACCATAAATTTCTATTTTGTAAAACATAGAACCCATTTTCAACATTCCACATTCACTTGAAAAGGCCGTATTTACTTATTGCAATTAATATTTAATTTTAAACTATTGTAAAATGGCAAAGTTACAACACTAGTTTATACATTTTGGAAATGAATTCACAAGTATTTATTTTGATTCTATATTCGTAAATTAAAATTTTAAATACAATATTTTACATCTTTTATTAATTTCAACAGTCGGCTCTACAGTATTTTGAAAAATGTCGAAACGTTTTACTTGGTTTGAAACCATTATTCTTAACAATTTTGTTAACATTTGCTTAGTCTAGTTTTTAGCCACGAAATGAACATTATTTTGAGCAAAATTTAAAGAAGCTGTGTATTTAGGTGATACAGCCAGTGATGTTACTTGGATAAATTGTGTTATTAAATAAGATGTTTTATCGAAGTTAAACATTAAATTTCCCTTGAAGCTTCAACTTATCAAATTGATTAAAACTATACATCAGAGCTGACAGTTTCCACATTAATACTGCACAAAGTAATGCTTTCGTATTAAAAATTGAAGAGTTTTATTTGGTTTATTAAACATTAGCCAGTTTCTAGACACAATGTTATAATCTTAAGTTGTTATGGGAATGCTAGGGCAGTGAAACATGCAAGACATTGTTTTGCTGACCTATTATTTAAATATGACACAATTCAATAAATAATTATATACAATATTATTGAGACGGGAAATTACTGCATCCCCAATACAATTACAAGAATTTATAGTATGCAAATTCTAACCTACTCCGATTGAGATTGAAATTTTGGAAGAATCCTAAAAGTTAATATTTTAAATCCACGAAAGATTTTTAAAATGGATTATATATTTTTAAAGTCAGGAAGTCAGTTTATCTTTATTGTAGCTAAAGGCGTATTTATAAAAGATTTCGCCAGCAGTATCGCAACTGGGAAGATCTACAACTTTGGTCATAATACATTTCTCGTCAAAGTCCCATCAAAGTTGAAAAGATCTACAAGTTGGTTGTATGACATTTTAACATAATCAATTAATTAAATATTTTATATTATATTTTTTATATATGTCACAACTTTTACAAGTTATGATCTACAATTGTGATCTAATGTTAAACAGATTTATTTGTTAACATATAACATCTGATTTTATATATCGGCTGTAATACTTTAAAACCAATGTGAATCATTTAATGCTATATTTTGTCTACAACTTTTAGGATAAGTATTGTGTAGTTATTATATGAATAGTAATTCACTTTGATGAATCCAATAACAATAAATAATTCAATATAAAACCAAGCCTAGAATATATTTCAAGGTTATGTTTACATCGTTGATAAAAGCGAATGGTAAAAATCTTTGAGTGGAATCTTCGATAAAGATTTTATATATTACCACCAAACATGAATAAACAAAACAATACAATACGCGTGCGTTAGATTTGTACTAGGCTGGCACTTAAAAATGAATCATGTACATTTAATCCCATATGGTTTTGATAGTTAATAAAGTATTGATTAGTTTGACAATTTATCATAATATTGTTAGCTGCAACAGTTATAGCATATAATCGAGTGTAACTTGTTCCGTCAGTTTAAGTAATGTTAGTCGCAAATATATGATTTAGTGTATTGCACTTTCTGCATTGTTTGCATTCATGATTTACAAATTGAAAAGTTTAGCAATAAAAAATAATTGTTAATGTGAGTAAATATATTCAATTTTTAACCCTTGAAGGGTTGCACCTGAACTCCGAAGTAAGTAGTCGCATCATTTTGAATTGATAGCCTACTTATTATTTCTTATTTCTTTTTAAAATGTTGATGCTTTGTTTTATATATATCATATGTTTTGCTAGCCTGGAATATAGTTAGCGAAGTATGAAATTGATGCAAATGTATAATTGATTAAAATGTTTCATTTGTGTTTTATTGTATTTGACTTTTATTCTTTATTTAAGGGACGCCCAAATGGAAAAAGCTATTTTTCTTGGTTTTTATATTGTTATTGAATATAATTTTTAAGTAAAATTTGCAGCAATAGTTTCAAGTATAATGTTCAAAAACACAATTTTTTTCGTTTTTTACTTCTGTCCCTTAAACTTTAAGCACAAATACCAATGAAGTTCAACATACAACTTTAAAAACGATTTCAAATAGCAATTGTTGTATTGTATTATAACATTCGATGCTATACAGAGAAATGAATAAAATAAATGTCTGTACTTCCTTGTTCTGCAACCTAAATTACGTGCCAGCATAGCTGGTGGCGTCCTACCCCTTGCTAGCTTAAATTTCTGGCAACCCAAAGCGGTAGCGCGCGTCTCGTTGGTCGACTTACATCGGACAAAGAGACATTCTACCGGCAGCCATGAGAGTCAATAGCGTGGGTTAGACACTCAATAGTTAAATTTAAATTAATATGTTGTCACACAAGCAGTATAAGTGATATAGTTTGAATAATGTTTTTCTAGGGCATATTCTAAACAAGCAATGTGTCAAAGTGTAGTTCGCATGTTCTTCTTTGCTTTAACAATATAGACCTTCAATTGTACCTAACCAAGTAAAGCATTTAACCTTGTTATCTAACTAAACTTTAGAATGCCTTTAGTTTATCATAAGTGTGCCAGAAATAATTATGATATTGTAAATTTTGTTTAATTCAAAAGGAGTTAATTTTTTAAAGATTATTACTAATTAGTGTAATGTTTTTTGTCCAAGACATTTATAAGTAGCAAAACTTCAACAACCATATATAACTTGTGCCGTCTTACAGAAAGAATTATTTAATTGGAGGACGAACTAGGCCCGCACCCTAAAGACAGCACATGTGTTCGAAGATACTTGATTATTACCCCATTAAAATTTACCTTTTAAACCTCGCTTATCTTAACTGACGAAAGCAAGACACCTGAAATGTTGTTCACAGGTAAAGACACAAAAATACAAGAGAAATAAATAATGAACAGTTTGTTTATTGATAAAAATTTATATGCCCTTAGTGAAAAAAGTTTTTTATGAAAAATTTACATGCCCCAGAAAAGAAATAATTATTATTTAAATTTACATAAAAACAATCAAAAGAATCAAAAGAAAAATCCCTCCCTGACAAATAAAGAAAAGAAAGAAAAACCCCACCCTTTAATATAAATTATTCAAGCAATTAAATCAACAAAAGTACATATTTGACATTACATAAAAGGAAAACACAGTAACACAATGTTACAAATGTACACAATTTCAGAGAAATAAATGCTAGAACATCAATGTACTTAGTTATTAGGTTATATATATATTTTTTTTAAAAAACTTGGCCATTCATAAATTATATAAAAAAAAAGATGAAGTTAATAAAAATGTAAAAAAAATATAAATTTGGAAAAGTAGTGATATCACTTTCTGTAATCTAGAGATATAACCTCTGGAAGGTTGAAATCTCTAAATTTGCATGCCTGCGCCACCCTTTAAACAATTATAGCCCTTTTGATGAAAGTAATACACTAGAAAATATCGTCGTTCGTAGTTTTTGAAGAGAATGTCACTAGATGAAATAAAAACTTAGCCTAGACTTATCGCATTTTTGGTGAGCAGCGTTGACAGCAACAGCTGATGCGGAGCTGAATAGTTTGCAGCATTACATAAATTAAGTTTTCTGTTAGGCCCATTGCATCATATGCTCTAGTTTAGTAGGCTATCCTAGGACCTGTAAATACTGTTGAAAAACAATACAGAATTAATTCATCTTCTAAAAAGTATTTAGTACAACATAGAGTATATATATTTGAATTACACCAGAAACTACACGTAGTTGTTCTTTCATGTTGTAGTTGGTTTCAACTTGTACAATTTGCCATGTGGCATACTACAGCAAGACATTAGGTCTAATTAAATATGTCTGCTCTGCACTTGTTAAATGTAGTTGAGTACAGACTGACAAAAATTGAGATATTACTCTTATGCAATAAATAAAGTTTTCTTCTGTAATGATTATCCACATTCTATATAACAAACTCAATAGTTTGGTCTCACTTAAACTTTGCAAATTTCTATAAATTCACCTCAAAATATTCACTTTAAGAATCAAACAATGCTGTAACAGTAAATTTATTTTGTATAAAAGAATACTGTTTGTGTCAGTTTAGGCTATTTCTGAAAGATATGTCTATAGCCTATTTCTGAAAATGCTAGGCAAAGTTACTCTAAAACAGTTCAGGCTACTAGGTTAAGTAAAATGTCACTGGGCTTTTCTTTTATAAAAGTATACAACGAAGCTATTTCACAATTATTTAAACTAGATCTATTAATTACAAAAGTATACTGTAATTTCACTGCATAGCATATTTAGAACAAACATAAAAATACAGAACATTCCATTGTCTAGCTCTCGCAAGAAAACAAACGGTAATTAAATAAAGCTATTACCTGGTGTGGTGTTTAATGATGCATATTTATTATAAGCTCAAAGCTTATAAAGAAAATGACGACAAAAAATACTAAGTATCACTCCAAAAGAACATATTAAACTGCGTCGTTCATCTCGAAGGGACACTCAAGTAACAAGATGGCTAGAGCTGCAAATCCACCAGCGAAAGCATTAAGACAGTGAATTGAAGACGAAGCAGGTAGCGCTCGGGGTGGCACGATTAGTAACATGGATAAGAATGTTGTTTAAGTGCGCCTTCCTTTTATGAATTAGACTTAGTGAATGCACGAGTGTTGACGAAGTTGCCTCTACTCTACATTAGGTGGAGTTATATTCTGAGGTATAAATAATTAAAACTCGGTGCTGTTTCAAAACAAAAGAAAACGCTACAAACTTATAAAAAAATTCAATCGTACTAAAGTACAATAGACAATTTCAGATCAGTGTTTAACTGTTTTAATTTAAAAAAAACAGGCATAATTTAACCAAATCAAAGCCTTTGTAAATGTATAAACTTTCATGCTCCAAACATGACTTTAAACAAGTTTTGACCACCTGTAACTTGTTATTTTAAGCTTTAATAATGTTGCACAATCAATCTGGAACTTGCAAATAATTTGGTTATACGCTTACATATGGTATTCAATATGAATGCTGTCTTTTTTTCTTTACATAGTTAAAACTAATTGGTTCAACTAACTTGCTTCACTTAACCTCATTAAATTATGTAAATTTCCCAACTTTTTTCATCTTCAGCATCTATTGTACATCATATTTTTTAAAAATGCCCGAAATAAGCATGGTTTCAACATAGCAGAAGTATGTATGACTTTCATTTAAGCGCGTATAATTTTGTTGTTTTCAATAATCAATAAACAGGTTGTAATTCAAGCTCTGTTTTACTGATTAACCTATTTATTGTAAGTGGGTAATTTTGGCGTCTCTGAAGTCTCTTTAGTTTAATCAATAGGTAAGAAAATAATTGGGATAATTGGATAAAAAATAACGATAATTGGGAGTATTCAACATTTTTGAGTTACAGCCATTTTGATTTTTTCAACATTGATTTCAAGTGGTTCAACCGAATAATGTTGTGTGGCATATCGTTTGAAAGCTTATTTAATTCTGAATACAAAAAGAATAATAATTAATATTAAAACAAAAATAGTACAGCAAAATGGGGCAAAATCGGAAAACGCGATTTAGTCGTTTTTTGGTAGCCATTTTTAATCGGTTAAAAATATGGATGTGCAAATTTCACCGTTGGTTTTTTCTTGAAATTCTACATTGAAATGATGTATCACATGACCGCCTTCCTATTTAAAAAAACAAAGTTACATTCAAAATGGCGGATCCAAGATGGCGGATAGATTTTTTGATATCTTAATAAAATAGTATTTTTACACAGAGTAGGTTCCTCAATCACATCTACCTTCAAATTTTCCTTATATACGAAATATTAAACCGGTTCCAGACTTAATCAACACCCTGTATATAGATTTAAGGGAAGTTCAAACGGAAAAAGATAGTTTATAAATAAAAGATGGCTTGTTAGATCTTTAAGGTATATTTTTCTTTTTTAGTAAAATGTTTATTTTCCTTAGTAGTTTCAAGTATAAGGTAAAAAAACTTACTTTCGGGACAATACGCAAAACATTTTAATATTGGCTTGTTGCAGTATGGAATGTAATAGTGAGAGGGAAGGAATGAGATAGATAGTTTAGTTTCTACATATTACAGCTCAGTTTTTCACGAACAACTTCCCGTTCGTTGCAACAGTTAAAATTCAAAAAAATGTCGTTGGAAGTGTTTCGTACATACTAATTGTACACATATAATACTTTCTTTTAAAAACATACTTAAATTGCAAAGTGTCACTCAATTAACAGACTTGTTCAATGTAGCTAAACTTGCATTCGCATTGGTGCAATCTGAACACTTTAACGCCGTGGTAGTTCGCAGGCTCAACATCAAAATTAATGATTATCAAATTAATTTTTCGTACATCCAAAAAATTTGGTTTCAAGTAACCACAGGAAATTTTATATTTTTCCATTATCCAGTGTTTTATATATATATTTTGTTTTCAGTAAATATTTTAACAAAAAAAAAACGTATTTTTTTAAACAACTTCACTTCCGTCTTTGACATTTGGTGGCCCTAGTCTCTTGATTATTAGTCAAGACTTAATTTCATGTGGTTGTTTTATTTCTTCGTTCAAGACCAAGCGTTCGACAGATAATATTGTATTTATTTATTTTGGCAGTTAAAATCCAAGCAATTGGCATTTAATTCTTTTGTTATTTTACTTCCGTTCTTAAAACTTTAAGGAACAAATAATAAACAAATAACAATAATACTAACAGGAATAATAATAAAATTTAGAAAAATCGTCGACTTAGTCGATAGATCCTCTTTCAACAAAATCAGTTTTCTTTCCAGCCTCTGTTTTAGTCTTTGTCACTCCACTAAGTTATTGTTTCATCTTTCCAAACATTGACATACTGCTAATACATCGCTACTCTTTTCTACTAGTTTTAATAGCATTGGGTTTTCTCTCACCTTAGCAATGTATCGCCATGTTTAGGTGATAATAACTTCATAGAATGACATCAATTCTAACTAGAAGTAGTTGTTTTAAATTTATATTACCAATTATTATGCTTGGATAGTTCAGTTCCAAAAACCTATTCATTTAAATAATGTTTATATCATTCTGTAAGAAATATTTTACTTATAACTTCCGGGTTTATTTAACAGTTTATTAGAAAATAATTATCGATTAAATTTATTTGCTATCCCATTAATCGAACATTTCCATAATTTATGTTTTAAAAAATCTCTACGATTCGGGAATGTTCATATAAATCAATTCCGTTATCAAGTGAATACAAAATACAGAGACATAAACCTAAACCTAAGTTTAAAAAAATCCAATAAAGTTCAACATGCAACAATAACAAACGTCTTAAGGGTCGGCTCTATATATATGTCGGCCATGTTGGCTGACACTCCATAATACCAATGTTAAATTAAAATCCAAATTTTTCCTTTATTTTTGATCGAAAAATTATAAACGATATGTCATTTTAAAGCTATGGTCAATATGCATGCAAATGGCTTTTTAAAAATTAAGAAAAATATTTTGTTTAATATTTATTAACAATTTAAAACATTGATTTTTAATATTTTTTTATGTTGTCACTATTAATTATAGCGAAAAACTACCAAGCCATTCGCCTGAAGAATTTCGTTCCAAAGATTTTGGTATTTTTCTAAAAACGATATTTGAAAAATTGCGGGTTTTAAATGGATTTAGGCTGAGCAATGTCCGTGTAACCTACCGCCGCTATAGGGTGATTTTAAATATTTTTTACGTTGTAACTATAAATTATAGCGAAAAATTACCAAGCCATTCGGATGAAAAATTGTATCCCCAAGAGTTTGGTATTTTTTTTAAACTCTATTTGAACAATTGCGGGTTATAAATGGATTTAGGATGAGCAATGTCCGCGTAACCTACCGCCGCTATAGGGAGTCGAAGGTTGCTTTCTGTTTTACTAGAGCCGACCCTTAAAATAGCAATTGACTTTTAAAACATTGGCTGTTAATAACACATGGTTGCAAGACACGATAAGCGATCTTGTCTCAAGATAGGGGAATGTTGACACCTAAGTATAGCCTAATAAGGTTTTTAGTGTTATTACAGATTACTAATGATTGCACCCACATCATGGTCACACAATTTGGACGCATTGTTATCAAAGGTAATTTTCATTTATAATGTTAACGAAACCTTATTTTAAGCGTATTTTTATGTGTTAATTTTAAAGAGAAAACTATACAAAATGACAAATTGTTTATATTATATATTTTTTTTCAAACGGTAAAATATATACTGGGGGTGTGTAACTAAACCTATAAAAAGTTGGTTATTCAGAAATTTTTATTTAGTTATTTTAGCTGTACTTTTCTTTAATATATATTATTTATAATAACACGTCACTAAAATTTTTGGAAATTTTACAATCTTGAAAGTAGTTTCCAACACTTAAATTGAAAAAATGTTATTGTTCAATTTCAAAATTCTGCTTTATTTAGTTAATTACATTATATATTTCAAATATTCCGTATCTACAACAGTTTCAAATTTAAAATGAGGGGAACGTCTAAGCACAACATTCGACTGGATGCACTATGTATGTAAAAGAGCGTATCAAAATTCCACATTAGGTTAACTATGTTCCTCTAGACTACTTTCTTGGATTTTGCAATCCATGCTAGGAGTGTATTCTTTAAACCAGGACTTCTCAATCTTTTCCAAAGACTGTACCCTTTAATGAAAAATTAAAATTTTACGTACAGTTGTTATCAGGGCCGGGGGGGGGGGGGGGTTAAATTTTAAACACTGTTTACATCAAAATCACAATATATAAATCGTCCTCAACATTAAGCTTGTTTCTGTACTTACTTTTTAGATATGTTAAGCTCGAAAACCCTCTTTCACATAGGTATGTAGTTGAAAATCCAATAAGCATATTTACTGCAGTATTTGAAAGGTCTTGGTACTCCTTTTCCAACACCGATCCAGAATTCTAACAAAGTCGAAAAGAGAAAATATTGACGAATAAGAAGCCTTTTTTCTTTTTTCGATTACGTAGGTTTTGAAGCGATTACAAGCAATAGATAGGAGGGGTTTTATGCGAAATTTATCTTTGTTGATCGCAAGGAGTCAGACGTGTATAGAAAACTATAACAATGATTACAAAAGATGATTACGTATGGAAGTAGAGGCCTATTTTAGAAAACAATTTTTTTAATAATTAAAGTTTAAAACATTTCCTTTCCAATAGTTTTTGTTTTATTGAGATTGATGGTATTTAGTGGGTGAAATATTCAATTAAATCAAACATTACAATATTGCCGACCCGACTTAACATGCCCCCCCCGTAAGGGGTTACGCGTACCACAGTTTGAGAACCCCTGCTTTAGCTTTTTGTAGACGATTCAAGTTTGTATGAACATCGATGCTATTGGTTTGGGCTAACTGGGAGGGATGTCTGTTCTGATATAGTGTGCATGTGCACCAGAAACTACTGTACATTCTAAAAATATCAATATAACATAATACAACTCGTAACAATTTGAATGGAATTTAATCAAACTAGTTTTATCCACCCGATTGTTCAGTAAATTTTCTTTCGTTATGTTTAGTCTGAAAGACTACAAATACAGTTAGTTGAACAAATAATATATATATTTTAGAAGTGGGTTTATAAATACTAAACAGCTGCATGTTATTCTTTCTCACTTACACACTAATGTAACTTCTCTTGGCGGCATACTATTTTTGATTATAAGTAAATATTACAATACACTAAATTTATTTTAACATAAATATGTTTACTGATTGGGGTAAAGAGAAAATTTCGTTCCAGATGCAACAATAGAAGTCTATGCGCCTGTTTACTAGTATATATCGGCATAATAGGATTTTTTCTACTAGGATGTGAGGTCATACATACAACATTGCTGTGTTTACTGTGTTGGTATAGGATGACGGGTTAAATAAACTAATTATTACACATAACTTAACTATTAAAAACTTTAAAAAAAAACAAATAAATACGTTTTTTGCAGACATTTTGAAATTTTTGGAAATATGACCAAAGTTTAAATAAATGAAAGCTTTAAGAGCATTTTAAAATTTGATATACCGCTCGACCTTGATTGTAATCAGGGCTCCATAACAAGGGCTATACTATTTTGATCATTTACAGTGACCCAGTATCGATCGCCTATGACGTCACCATGCTGAAACGCAAAAGCTGGTAATATTTCACTAATGTACGCGCAGTCGTTAACTTGCTGTTGTAACTCGATGGAAAGGCTTCAGTAAAATAAAATTGAGATATTCTTAATCCACATAAACTACGGATTCTAACAGTATAAAAAACTTTTATTTTAACAGGTATTTCGAATTTTAATAATTTAAAATATTTGAGAATTATCACAGTCTGACATGGAAAAGTTACTAATCGAGGAAATTTTTTATTTTTGGGTTATAAACAAACTTCCAGCGGGAAAGTTGTAGCCAATGAATTGATCTAAACTTTCCAATTTACCGATTTATGATAAAATGATTAAATCATTATGAAATCGTTATTTAAATGAGCGCAAGGAGATGCATTGACGCCACTCCCGAAGTACAGTTGTTTGATACGGGAATAACGTTTAGGCAGCATATTTCTGTATTATAAGGTAATTCTTTTAATTAAATATGAAACTCATTTTTTACGTAATTACGATTTTCTTTTTCCATCATTGATCTCTAATTTTATTTCTTTGAATGTACGTAATAATGATATTATTTTTTAAACGTTAACCTCCAACTTAAATTTTTGTGTCCACTTCAATAATATCAAATTTTAATTATAAATTATAATTAGTTTATGTTAAAATAAAATGCTTACTTTTTTTCTAGCTGGCATAATTACCTGTGGACAAGTGATTTACTATATTAGGTTAAAATAACAATATGTACATAAACGTTATTCCCGTATCAAACAACTGTACTGGAGTAGCGGCAAGGCACCTCCTCGCGTTCATTTAAAAAACGATTTCATAATGATGTACTCATTTTATCACAAATCGGTAAATTGGACAGTTTAGATCAATTTATTGGCTACAAATTTCCCGCTGGAAGTTTGTTTTTAACCCAAAAATAAAAAATTTCCTCGCTTAGTAACTTTTCCATGTCAGTCAGTGATAATTCTCAAATATTTTCAATTATTAAAATTCAAAATACCTGTTAAAATAAAAGTTTTTTATACTGTTAGAATCCGTACTTTATGTAGATTAAGAATATGTAAGTTTTATTTTACTGAAGCTTTTCCGTCGAGTTACAACAGCGAGTAAACGACAGCGCACACAAGGAGTCCCCTGCTCTAGAATTGCAGTTATTAGCACAGTGACGTCAGAGTGAAACTGGCGAGATCAAAGAAACGGTTTAGCCCTTGTTATAGAGCCCTTATTGTAATAGGGGTCTAAGCTGAGCGTTAGCAATGTTTTAAGTTCTGAGAATAATACTGTACAGTGATGTATAAAATTACAAAAACCATGAACCATGTAATAATTACAAAAATTATGAAATGAAACATTTTCATTGTAACCTTTTATAACTTAAACTTAATAACTTTATTTAAACATTTTATGTTATTATTTTTTGTATGAGGTTATAGTTAATGTTATACCATTTTGAAAAGAAGCTAAGCTGTAGTTTTAATAGACTAATTTACTTTCTACCTGTTTTATTAATTTTCGTAGAAAAATGTGACTTTCGGAAATGGGTGCCGTGCGAAGCACGCAATTGTCTGCCTAAATTCAATTTATAACTTTCTTAAACTACAATACTTTTTTTTCATGTTGCATTACTTCATTGCTGCATGTAATATTACTACAAATTGTCACTACATTTGTGCGCTTTGGTTTTGTTACAGAATTGAAGCATAACGAATTAAAAATGCAAAATCAAACTTCAGAAAGCTCATTTTCCGATTTTCTAACAGATATGCAAAAACGTCAAATTACTAGAATGCGCCCCTAGGTGTCATCTCGGTGAGCTCCAATCTGATCGTGGTAGTGTCTGCATGGATGATTGTAAAATCAAATGTTCAACCGAAGTCAACTTACATGATTTTAGGCAACATAGCATTTGTTGACACTTTGCTTGGAGTGGTTCTTTTGATATTAAATCATTTGATTACTGAAAATGGATTTCATAAGTGTGCGTTCATGTATGGTAAGTGATTTTTGGTTAGCCCTTAAAACGTATTACTTAAAGACCATATACACAGATTTTAGTGGTAAGAGGTGGAAGTAAAGCAAACGGTGGTTGACTTGTTTTAAAGCGAGTATGATTAGTTAACTGTTATTCGGATTTTTATATTATTTTTTATTACGATATTTAAGTAAGAAACCCAATGAACTTACAGAGAACAGTTAGAATAGAAATTCTTACAAGAACGAAGTTGGCCTACGTTTAAATGCGCCGGAAGGTTAAGTGCTATTTGTGATCGATTCTACGAACGACTCTCATGTCAACTGACACAATGGTTTTATTGTATTTTAATTAAACAATAATTATATTAGTCTATAATAATTTGTATGATACAATTCGTTGTCTGATAGTAGACGTAGGGGAGTTATTAAAATCATAGTATAAACTTCTAGAAGTGATCACACCAGAAATTAAACAGTAAATGCAAACTCATGGCAAAAACACGTAGGAAGACAAGTTCATTCCAGTGACAGAGTTGACTATAGCAAGGGCCACTATAGTACCTATTTATATAAAAAAAACTTATAGTATTTTTGATTTGTTAACAATAAAACGTAGTACTTAAAGACCTTTTGTCTTTACATATATGTCTTACCACACACATACTTTTTTGTTAAGAGGGCAGAAATAAAGCTAACTGTGGTTGATTCGCTTTAAAGCTGTGGTTGGATATGATTAGTTCTCTGTTCTTCGGCTATTTATTATTTTGTAAATTTTATTACGATATATAAGTAAGAACTCAATGAAGTATGATATACATAGTGAGGCAAAAGTCAGGAAACAGCTTAAATATTTCAAAAAGTACGAGTCTTATGAGATAGGAATAAAAGCAGTTATTCAGAACCATAAAAGAACCACTTTTTGGTGAGTTTGAAATTTTTGACCGCCATCTTGGAATAAACTTATTTTTTTTTAAAATGGGAAGGTGGTCATGTGATACATCATTTCGATGTAGAATTTCAAGAGAAAACCAACGGTGAAACTTGCACATTCATATTTTAAACCGATTCAAAATGGTGGTCAAAAACCGATTCAAAATGGTGTTTTCCGATTTTGCCCCATTTTGCTGTAATATTTTTTTTTTAAATATTAATTATGCTTCTTTTTGGATTCAGAATTTAATTAGCTTTCAAACGAGATGCCACACAACTGTATTTGGTTGAACCACTCGAAATCAATTTTGAAAAAATAAAAATGGTTGTAACTAAAAAATTATATATACTCAAAAATATATATATCATTGTGTGGCATATCGTTTTAAAGCTTATTTAATGGGAGCTCCATTGGCAGAACTTGACTCCCATTGTTAAATTAATAGGTATTTTAGAGATTTGCGTGGAGCAAGTTAATTAAAGTTGGAATGGCGAACACAGTTGGGCAGATACGAACCTATTTAGTGTTGTTGGGATTATGTTAGCTACGCTATGAATATCATTAAAAAAATTCCAAGTAGTTGATCTGAACCTCTTGTGTTCTGTGCTGCATCTCAAAAACACCACTGTGAGAAATTACAGCATTCTAGACATTACTAAATTGGTAAATAAATAATTTAGTGGATTTATAAATATAAATTGTTTTAGTTATTCCATTGATTTGTTTCAGGAAGCCTTCTCTGGTGCATCACAGAAAATTCTTTCAGCATGTTATTGAGCGCCATAGACCGTTACATCTTCTTTACCTACGGACTGTACTATCAGAGTTGGATGACCACGAGGAGAACTGTATACATGTTGTTAGCAACCTGGGTCTTTAGTTTCCTCTTAGGTTTCATGCCTGAAGTAATGTTCTATCGGTCAGACACCAACTGTTTGTATTTCAGTTCAACACCTTCACCGGTGAAGATAATCTTCGTATTTACGTCTTGTCTGTCTTTTGTAATAACAATTCTTTTGTATGTTTCAATTGTTATTACTGCCAGGAAAGCGTACATGTGTGCCAAAAATGACGGACGAAATGTAGTGAAATCATTTACAAAGAAAAGCAAAGTTTAAAATGAAAATATTAGGAGAAACATAAGTGGTTGTTCTGCTAAAACTGAGTTTCAATTGTTAAACCAAGTTCAGAATAATATCGAACAAACAGAAAAAAAATCAGATTTTCTGTATTAGTTTATAACAAATTGATCAAGAATATTGTTTGTCTAAATTTCAGGATTTGTATTCAATGAAAACCGATCAGAGTACAGAGAGTTTAAATAAAATCTGGCAGTTTACAGAAAATAAAACCATAAGAAAAAATAAACAAACTGACTCATTTTCTAAAAAGGAAATAAACAACAAAATGAACCGTAAATCGAAAATAATTATACTATTGATAACCATCACTTTCACTATTTCATGGGGACCTGTATTTTTTTTTATTTCAATATACTCTATGTTTTGCAGCAATAAAGATTACCTGATTGTTTCGAAGGACTTATGTTCCATCCTTGAAATTAGGTTATTTCTTTTTGAAATCAACTTTGGCTTGTTATCTTTACTACTCACTCCAGTTATATATTGATGGTGGCATACACCTTTTAGAAAATCAATTTTGAAGCTTTGTTTCAAGGATGCGGCCAGAGAGAAGAGAAGACGAAAACTGTTGACAGCTTTGAAGAAAGAAAACATTTTACATTCATCTTAATAATGTGTTTTAAATATATATACTAGGAGTGAATAAGGAAAGTAATATAAATGTGGGAGTAGAATTACTCTGAAAGTAATTGTTATAGGCACTAAGAAAATTAATAATTATTTTACTTTTTAAGAAAGCAGTATTGATTTTTTGACTATTTACCATTTTTACAAACATATAGAATAAAAAATGTTAAATCGTTTTATATTTCTTAATGTGTTTATATTTGATTTTATATAATTTTTATAACTGTTTTTCTGTGTTTTTTTAACGGTTAACTGTTGAACTATGTGTCTTTTCAACGCAACCCAATTGCAATTTGAGTGTCGATAGCTTTAACAATTAATGCCTTAATCAACGCTACACAGACCTATCGATTTACAGCATTTGTTTACAAGTATAGACAACAGTAAATCCTTTCATCAAATATGTAATTTGATAAACGACCACTTTTATTCGATAATATATTTAAAATGTCAAACTCACTAACTCATTTTTTATCACAATGCCTGAAATTTGTAGTTATTTAGTTTTGTATCTAGCTAAAACATGATTTTAGCCAACCGCATATATAACCACGTAAAACAGTCAAAAGTAAGTATCATAATTTCTTCCAAACCAAAACACCTACACACCCGACATTCGGAATGAATTTATCAACCACCTAGGTGTTAAGTTCCTATATAAAAAAATGTGTTTAACAATAATTTTTGTTAACGTGAAAATTGCGAACAGCAAAGGTTGTTCTGTACTAACTGTACTAATAAACTAACCATACATACACAATAATACGGAAGTCGTATATACTTGGTATTATTAAGTATTGTTTGCTCGCTAAGAAAGTATTATTTGCCAAATCGTCTTACTGTTGAAATGGCAAAAAAAAACAAAAACAACTGTGAGCATATATAATCTCTTTCTTCTAAATCAATACTCGTATGGATTCGAAATTAGTCGTCTATGAGTTTTCAGGTTGTTGGGTTCTAGGACACCTTTAAGTTTTTTGACAATAACCCATGTAAACTCTACAATTGCTGAAACGTTATTTATGAAGAATATAAGATTCATGTTAGTATTTTAAATACGGTCACAAACTTAGTTTTATTTGACCTAAAATGTTATCAATGTTAATCAAATGTTAATCCATCAAATAAGTTTTAAAATGAGTAAGTAAACAGACTTCGATTTATTTGACCTAAAATCTTTATTAAATGTTATCCATAAGTTTCAAAATGAATAACCAAGATACTTAAGAAATGTCATAGAATAATTTGTTTAACTAAATTATTAACAAAATAATTAACAAATTTAAATAAATTGTAGTGGCGTTATTTTGTAATGGACCATTTCAAACGGTATTGCCGCATATACTCAAGGTATGTTTTCAACTTTAGTCAATTTATAAAAAAGGAATAACATGATTAGTCCACTGAAGGACTACATACGGTTAAGCGAATTTAGTGGTAAAACATATTGTACGAAGATGTCACAATCACATTTCTGAGCAGATGGTGATTCAAATTCAAACGGACAGGTGCAGCCAGATAGGTTTATTTGAACGATTTATTTTATGAAATATATGTGAATTTATTTTAGTTTAAGTGGGTAGAACAGTAATTTTCAGTATTATTTTATTAATTACTCTGAAATGTATTATTAGCACTGAAATGTATGACTTACAGACTACAGTCAATTTGTGATTGTTTTATTCATAACTGTGTAAATCCTAAACTATTGAATTTATTCAAAACCTTAAAGACTAAACTTAAACTTTAATCATTTATGTACGGTAAAATATCATTTTAAATGTAATGTTTTTTTTACTGTAGTATATAATCAGATTTAATAGAGATAACACCTTTCATTTTAAATAATATTTTATTATTAAAAAAATAACTTTAACTTGCATTACTTAACTTTAAAACCGTTTTTGTAACTACATGCTATTGTATCAAGTAATTAATTTCAAAATATACACCATAAATTTCTATTTTGTAAAACATAGAACCCATTTTCAACATTCCACATTCACTTGAAAAGGCCGTATTTACTTATTGCAATTAATATTTAATTTTAAACTATTGTAAAATGGCAAAGTTACAACACTAGTTTATACATTTTGGAAATGAATTCACAAGTATTTATTTTGATTCTATATTCGTAAATTAAAATTTTAAATACAATATTTTACATCTTTTATTAATTTCAACAGTCGGCTCTACAGTATTTTGAAAAATGTCGAAACGTTTTACTTGGTTTGAAACCATTATTCTTAACAATTTTGTTAACATTTGCTTAGTCTAGTTTTTAGCCACGAAATGAACATTATTTTGAGCAAAATTTAAAGAAGCTGTGTATTTAGGTGATACAGCCAGTGATGTTACTTGGATAAATTGTGTTATTAAATAAGATGTTTTATCGAAGTTAAACATTAAATTTCCCTTGAAGCTTCAACTTATCAAATTGATTAAAACTATACATCAGAGCTGACAGTTTCCACATTAATACTGCACAAAGTAATGCTTTCGTATTAAAAATTGAAGAGTTTTATTTGGTTTATTAAACATTAGCCAGTTTCTAGACACAATGTTATAATCTTAAGTTGTTATGGGAATGCTAGGGCAGTGAAACATGCAAGACATTGTTTTGCTGACCTATTATTTAAATATGACACAATTCAATAAATAATTATATACAATATTATTGAGACGGGAAATTACTGCATCCCCAATACAATTACAAGAATTTATAGTATGCAAATTCTAACCTACTCCGATTGAGATTGAAATTTTGGAAGAATCCTAAAAGTTAATATTTTAAATCCACGAAAGATTTTTAAAATGGATTATATATTTTTAAAGTCAGGAAGTCAGTTTATCTTTATTGTAGCTAAAGGCGTATTTATAAAAGATTTCGCCAGCAGTATCGCAACTGGGAAGATCTACAACTTTGGTCATAATACATTTCTCGTCAAAGTCCCATCAAAGTTGAAAAGATCTACAAGTTGGTTGTATGACATTTTAACATAATCAATTAATTAAATATTTTATATTATATTTTTTATATATGTCACAACTTTTACAAGTTATGATCTACAATTGTGATCTAATGTTAAACAGATTTATTTGTTAACATATAACATCTGATTTTATATATCGGCTGTAATACTTTAAAACCAATGTGAATCATTTAATGCTATATTTTGTCTACAACTTTTAGGATAAGTATTGTGTAGTTATTATATGAATAGTAATTCACTTTGATGAATCCAATAACAATAAATAATTCAATATAAAACCAAGCCTAGAATATATTTCAAGGTTATGTTTACATCGTTGATAAAAGCGAATGGTAAAAATCTTTGAGTGGAATCTTCGATAAAGATTTTATATATTACCACCAAACATGAATAAACAAAACAATACAATACGCGTGCGTTAGATTTGTACTAGGCTGGCACTTAAAAATGAATCATGTACATTTAATCCCATATGGTTTTGATAGTTAATAAAGTATTGATTAGTTTGACAATTTATCATAATATTGTTAGCTGCAACAGTTATAGCATATAATCGAGTGTAACTTGTTCCGTCAGTTTAAGTAATGTTAGTCGCAAATATATGATTTAGTGTATTGCACTTTCTGCATTGTTTGCATTCATGATTTACAAATTGAAAAGTTTAGCAATAAAAAATAATTGTTAATGTGAGTAAATATATTCAATTTTTAACCCTTGAAGGGTTGCACCTGAACTCCGAAGTAAGTAGTCGCATCATTTTGAATTGATAGCCTACTTATTATTTCTTATTTCTTTTTAAAATGTTGATGCTTTGTTTTATATATATCATATGTTTTGCTAGCCTGGAATATAGTTAGCGAAGTATGAAATTGATGCAAATGTATAATTGATTAAAATGTTTCATTTGTGTTTTATTGTATTTGACTTTTATTCTTTATTTAAGGGACGCCCAAATGGAAAAAGCTATTTTTCTTGGTTTTTATATTGTTATTGAATATAATTTTTAAGTAAAATTTGCAGCAATAGTTTCAAGTATAATGTTCAAAAACACAATTTTTTTCGTTTTTTACTTCTGTCCCTTAAACTTTAAGCACAAATACCAATGAAGTTCAACATACAACTTTAAAAACGATTTCAAATAGCAATTGTTGTATTGTATTATAACATTCGATGCTATACAGAGAAATGAATAAAATAAATGTCTGTACTTCCTTGTTCTGCAACCTAAATTACGTGCCAGCATAGCTGGTGGCGTCCTACCCCTTGCTAGCTTAAATTTCTGGCAACCCAAAGCGGTAGCGCGCGTCTCGTTGGTCGACTTACATCGGACAAAGAGACATTCTACCGGCAGCCATGAGAGTCAATAGCGTGGGTTAGACACTCAATAGTTAAATTTAAATTAATATGTTGTCACACAAGCAGTATAAGTGATATAGTTTGAATAATGTTTTTCTAGGGCATATTCTAAACAAGCAATGTGTCAAAGTGTAGTTCGCATGTTCTTCTTTGCTTTAACAATATAGACCTTCAATTGTACCTAACCAAGTAAAGCATTTAACCTTGTTATCTAACTAAACTTTAGAATGCCTTTAGTTTATCATAAGTGTGCCAGAAATAATTATGATATTGTAAATTTTGTTTAATTCAAAAGGAGTTAATTTTTTAAAGATTATTACTAATTAGTGTAATGTTTTTTGTCCAAGACATTTATAAGTAGCAAAACTTCAACAACCATATATAACTTGTGCCGTCTTACAGAAAGAATTATTTAATTGGAGGACGAACTAGGCCCGCACCCTAAAGACAGCACATGTGTTCGAAGATACTTGATTATTACCCCATTAAAATTTACCTTTTAAACCTCGCTTATCTTAACTGACGAAAGCAAGACACCTGAAATGTTGTTCACAGGTAAAGACACAAAAATACAAGAGAAATAAATAATGAACAGTTTGTTTATTGATAAAAATTTATATGCCCTTAGTGAAAAAAGTTTTTTATGAAAAATTTACATGCCCCAGAAAAGAAATAATTATTATTTAAATTTACATAAAAACAATCAAAAGAATCAAAAGAAAAATCCCTCCCTGACAAATAAAGAAAAGAAAGAAAAACCCCACCCTTTAATATAAATTATTCAAGCAATTAAATCAACAAAAGTACATATTTGACATTACATAAAAGGAAAACACAGTAACACAATGTTACAAATGTACACAATTTCAGAGAAATAAATGCTAGAACATCAATGTACTTAGTTATTAGGTTATATATATATTTTTTTTAAAAAACTTGGCCATTCATAAATTATATAAAAAAAAAGATGAAGTTAATAAAAATGTAAAAAAAATATAAATTTGGAAAAGTAGTGATATCACTTTCTGTAATCTAGAGATATAACCTCTGGAAGGTTGAAATCTCTAAATTTGCATGCCTGCGCCACCCTTTAAACAATTATAGCCCTTTTGATGAAAGTAATACACTAGAAAATATCGTCGTTCGTAGTTTTTGAAGAGAATGTCACTAGATGAAATAAAAACTTAGCCTAGACTTATCGCATTTTTGGTGAGCAGCGTTGACAGCAACAGCTGATGCGGAGCTGAATAGTTTGCAGCATTACATAAATTAAGTTTTCTGTTAGGCCCATTGCATCATATGCTCTAGTTTAGTAGGCTATCCTAGGACCTGTAAATACTGTTGAAAAACAATACAGAATTAATTCATCTTCTAAAAAGTATTTAGTACAACATAGAGTATATATATTTGAATTACACCAGAAACTACACGTAGTTGTTCTTTCATGTTGTAGTTGGTTTCAACTTGTACAATTTGCCATGTGGCATACTACAGCAAGACATTAGGTCTAATTAAATATGTCTGCTCTGCACTTGTTAAATGTAGTTGAGTACAGACTGACAAAAATTGAGATATTACTCTTATGCAATAAATAAAGTTTTCTTCTGTAATGATTATCCACATTCTATATAACAAACTCAATAGTTTGGTCTCACTTAAACTTTGCAAATTTCTATAAATTCACCTCAAAATATTCACTTTAAGAATCAAACAATGCTGTAACAGTAAATTTATTTTGTATAAAAGAATACTGTTTGTGTCAGTTTAGGCTATTTCTGAAAGATATGTCTATAGCCTATTTCTGAAAATGCTAGGCAAAGTTACTCTAAAACAGTTCAGGCTACTAGGTTAAGTAAAATGTCACTGGGCTTTTCTTTTATAAAAGTATACAACGAAGCTATTTCACAATTATTTAAACTAGATCTATTAATTACAAAAGTATACTGTAATTTCACTGCATAGCATATTTAGAACAAACATAAAAATACAGAACATTCCATTGTCTAGCTCTCGCAAGAAAACAAACGGTAATTAAATAAAGCTATTACCTGGTGTGGTGTTTAATGATGCATATTTATTATAAGCTCAAAGCTTATAAAGAAAATGACGACAAAAAATACTAAGTATCACTCCAAAAGAACATATTAAACTGCGTCGTTCATCTCGAAGGGACACTCAAGTAACAAGATGGCTAGAGCTGCAAATCCACCAGCGAAAGCATTAAGACAGTGAATTGAAGACGAAGCAGGTAGCGCTCGGGGTGGCACGATTAGTAACATGGATAAGAATGTTGTTTAAGTGCGCCTTCCTTTTATGAATTAGACTTAGTGAATGCACGAGTGTTGACGAAGTTGCCTCTACTCTACATTAGGTGGAGTTATATTCTGAGGTATAAATAATTAAAACTCGGTGCTGTTTCAAAACAAAAGAAAACGCTACAAACTTATAAAAAAATTCAATCGTACTAAAGTACAATAGACAATTTCAGATCAGTGTTTAACTGTTTTAATTTAAAAAAAACAGGCATAATTTAACCAAATCAAAGCCTTTGTAAATGTATAAACTTTCATGCTCCAAACATGACTTTAAACAAGTTTTGACCACCTGTAACTTGTTATTTTAAGCTTTAATAATGTTGCACAATCAATCTGGAACTTGCAAATAATTTGGTTATACGCTTACATATGGTATTCAATATGAATGCTGTCTTTTTTTCTTTACATAGTTAAAACTAATTGGTTCAACTAACTTGCTTCACTTAACCTCATTAAATTATGTAAATTTCCCAACTTTTTTCATCTTCAGCATCTATTGTACATCATATTTTTTAAAAATGCCCGAAATAAGCATGGTTTCAACATAGCAGAAGTATGTATGACTTTCATTTAAGCGCGTATAATTTTGTTGTTTTCAATAATCAATAAACAGGTTGTAATTCAAGCTCTGTTTTACTGATTAACCTATTTATTGTAAGTGGGTAATTTTGGCGTCTCTGAAGTCTCTTTAGTTTAATCAATAGGTAAGAAAATAATTGGGATAATTGGATAAAAAATAACGATAATTGGGAGTATTCAACATTTTTGAGTTACAGCCATTTTGATTTTTTCAACATTGATTTCAAGTGGTTCAACCGAATAATGTTGTGTGGCATATCGTTTGAAAGCTTATTTAATTCTGAATACAAAAAGAATAATAATTAATATTAAAACAAAAATAGTACAGCAAAATGGGGCAAAATCGGAAAACGCGATTTAGTCGTTTTTTGGTAGCCATTTTTAATCGGTTAAAAATATGGATGTGCAAATTTCACCGTTGGTTTTTTCTTGAAATTCTACATTGAAATGATGTATCACATGACCGCCTTCCTATTTAAAAAAACAAAGTTACATTCAAAATGGCGGATCCAAGATGGCGGATAGATTTTTTGATATCTTAATAAAATAGTATTTTTACACAGAGTAGGTTCCTCAATCACATCTACCTTCAAATTTTCCTTATATACGAAATATTAAACCGGTTCCAGACTTAATCAACACCCTGTATATAGATTTAAGGGAAGTTCAAACGGAAAAAGATAGTTTATAAATAAAAGATGGCTTGTTAGATCTTTAAGGTATATTTTTCTTTTTTAGTAAAATGTTTATTTTCCTTAGTAGTTTCAAGTATAAGGTAAAAAAACTTACTTTCGGGACAATACGCAAAACATTTTAATATTGGCTTGTTGCAGTATGGAATGTAATAGTGAGAGGGAAGGAATGAGATAGATAGTTTAGTTTCTACATATTACAGCTCAGTTTTTCACGAACAACTTCCCGTTCGTTGCAACAGTTAAAATTCAAAAAAATGTCGTTGGAAGTGTTTCGTACATACTAATTGTACACATATAATACTTTCTTTTAAAAACATACTTAAATTGCAAAGTGTCACTCAATTAACAGACTTGTTCAATGTAGCTAAACTTGCATTCGCATTGGTGCAATCTGAACACTTTAACGCCGTGGTAGTTCGCAGGCTCAACATCAAAATTAATGATTATCAAATTAATTTTTCGTACATCCAAAAAATTTGGTTTCAAGTAACCACAGGAAATTTTATATTTTTCCATTATCCAGTGTTTTATATATATATTTTGTTTTCAGTAAATATTTTAACAAAAAAAAAACGTATTTTTTTAAACAACTTCACTTCCGTCTTTGACATTTGGTGGCCCTAGTCTCTTGATTATTAGTCAAGACTTAATTTCATGTGGTTGTTTTATTTCTTCGTTCAAGACCAAGCGTTCGACAGATAATATTGTATTTATTTATTTTGGCAGTTAAAATCCAAGCAATTGGCATTTAATTCTTTTGTTATTTTACTTCCGTTCTTAAAACTTTAAGGAACAAATAATAAACAAATAACAATAATACTAACAGGAATAATAATAAAATTTAGAAAAATCGTCGACTTAGTCGATAGATCCTCTTTCAACAAAATCAGTTTTCTTTCCAGCCTCTGTTTTAGTCTTTGTCACTCCACTAAGTTATTGTTTCATCTTTCCAAACATTGACATACTGCTAATACATCGCTACTCTTTTCTACTAGTTTTAATAGCATTGGGTTTTCTCTCACCTTAGCAATGTATCGCCATGTTTAGGTGATAATAACTTCATAGAATGACATCAATTCTAACTAGAAGTAGTTGTTTTAAATTTATATTACCAATTATTATGCTTGGATAGTTCAGTTCCAAAAACCTATTCATTTAAATAATGTTTATATCATTCTGTAAGAAATATTTTACTTATAACTTCCGGGTTTATTTAACAGTTTATTAGAAAATAATTATCGATTAAATTTATTTGCTATCCCATTAATCGAACATTTCCATAATTTATGTTTTAAAAAATCTCTACGATTCGGGAATGTTCATATAAATCAATTCCGTTATCAAGTGAATACAAAATACAGAGACATAAACCTAAACCTAAGTTTAAAAAAATCCAATAAAGTTCAACATGCAACAATAACAAACGTCTTAAGGGTCGGCTCTATATATATGTCGGCCATGTTGGCTGACACTCCATAATACCAATGTTAAATTAAAATCCAAATTTTTCCTTTATTTTTGATCGAAAAATTATAAACGATATGTCATTTTAAAGCTATGGTCAATATGCATGCAAATGGCTTTTTAAAAATTAAGAAAAATATTTTGTTTAATATTTATTAACAATTTAAAACATT
>JAGFPH010011892.1:13622-32557 GCA_018207615.1 Philaenus spumarius | reverse complement strand
AATCAGCTGTTTTAAGCTTTTCATACGAACAGCTGTTTTTTGTGCCCATGATAAAATCAAAAGAAATCTTTCTTCTTCTTCCTTAAGATTGACCTTCCATAAGATTAACATTGAAACTTTGAGGGCCACTGGGGCGTAGCCCTTATCATTAAGGGGTATGAAAAATAGATGTTAGCCGATTCTCAGACCTACTCAATATACTCACAAAATTTCATGAGAATCGGTCAAGCCGTTTCGGAGGAGTACGGGAACGAACATTGTGACACGAGAATTTTATATATAAGATGTTATAGTTGAAAGGTCAATTACAACGTGCGAACACGGACTAAGTAAAACAACAGGCCTTTGGTCTTGTTAATCTGTGATGTCGTGATTACAACAAAGCATCGAAGTACGGTAATTCACAAGTTGCGTGTTCTCCGTGCAATTACCCAAGATATAAGTTGGGCCTGGAAATTAGGTTAAGAGCTTTGATAAAAGTGTCTTGATAAAGCTGAAATCGACCGGGTCGGAGCAATAGTTGGAAAAATCTTAGTTCAAAAGTTGTGCTTTATTTCACGACACAAAACTATTGAGGCGTGGGTGCAATTGGTTTCAAAAAGCCAATATATTTTGTTGGTAGTTCAACTAAACTGAATAAAAATAGTAAAGTGTAATAGGAATTATTAGTATATGGTCAGATTAATTATATGTAAAATATAATATGTTAGTTAGTTAACCCTTTTTAAGTCATGGTGGTGGTTATAAAGAAAATAGGTTTTGATATTTTTTTTTAAATAGAACAGATACCTTACAACAGTTCTGTAACTTTGGTCGGTTAAACCATTGTATTTGGATAATCTAATAGAACTCCGATCCAATGCAATATTTCGTTCCACTGGAAATTCGACGATAGTGGCGCTATCTATTGGGGAAACGACGGAAGCTGTGTGAAACACCAATGCTACCAATGATTTCTCCCTAGCGCTACCTCGCGGTGCGATCATGCACTATTTTCCCGACAACCTAATTTTCGCCACACTACTGCCGTATGGATGCAAGATCTATTTATTATTCGTGATCTATGGTTAAACGAACTCAATATCTATGTATATCTGACAAGTGCTCCTACCTAGCTTATTGTTTTGGAACTACAACAACTTTCTTATAGTGTTCTGCAGTCGAAATCTATGAAACCAATGTAATGTTATGTTTGTAGTACTCTATTGAACATTTAGATTGAGTAACAAAAATGATGTTTACTAAGAGCAGACTATTAAGTTTATTGTAAATGCCTGGCAATATGAATAAATACCAATAATAAGTAATAATATTGCTTTTAAGTTGTGTTCGTTATAACGGACAGGATTACTTAGTGGCTGTTCATTAGCCTGGAAATTCCAGCTGATTTCAACATTGGATTTCTTGATTTCTTTTGTTTTGTAGTTTTTGTTGTTCGTGGTTTGCTGTGTTGCGGATGCCTTTATGATAGATAATTAATATGCAGACGATGCAACGTTGTGTAACCTATTATTTTAACAGTTTCATACACCCACACCAGTTGCATCACTGACCACACAACATGCAAGAGCAAATATTGTTGAAACCAGACTTATTGTAGATGTACGACGAGGCAGAGTAGATCATTTACCTGAATTTGACGATAGCAAAGATGGACAACGAATCAAACACCAACAATTCCAAAAGAAAACTAATTGTTTTTGTTCAAAATGCAAAGTGCATCTATGTATTACAAAGGTAACGAACTGTTTAAAGTAATTTCATGAATAAAAAGTTAACAACTATGTTTTATGTATTTTTGTAAATTATATTAACATTTTCATTAGTGTTATCATTTTAAAACCCTTATGTAATCTTGTCCGTTCTAATAACCTTGGTGTAATATATATACCACATAAGATACAAAAATATTCTTTACAACAAAAATCATAAAAAAGCCAAAACGGCCGTCGTTTGAAATATTTATACGACAATTGACTATTGACGACGGTAAGTTGTAATTATATTTGATAAAAAAATAACTTAATAGAACAACAAAGTTTCGAATTTTTATTTATAAAACTGAAAATGTGTGACGAAAGGGTTAAGGAATGTTTAATTTAAGATCGTTTAAAGAAAAGACAGAACACGGAAGTATGAAGGTATAATTACGGCATGATACAGGCACTGTGGAAATGCCTGACATCAGCAAAACACTCAGCTTGAAGCTATGTTAAACTGGAGGAAGTATGCTATATAAACTTGATCCTGACCTAGAAATGGGGCCAATGAGTTGAGAGACGGACGGGCAGCCCAGTGTCTTGGGGACGGGCGGAGGCTCTGTTGGTTGAACAGGCCGGCTCCAATTGAGAGACAGGCGGCCACTGGACAGCGGTAAAGACGTTAGGAAGGCTTTGGGTGAAGTCTACAGGGACTCCCGAGAGCAACAGAATGGGAGAGCAAGCAGATTACATAGATGTTCGAACCCCCATGTGTGGTTAATGCGTTGCAATAAAGCACTGATATTCAGAGTGGTCTGTCTTTTGGTTAACTATCAATAGAGTTGTGTCAGTAGGAATAAGACATTATCAATATTTCAAATTAAGATAATTCTGAGCAATAAAAACTGTACAATCACTGAACCACAAATATAATTAATTATTCATTGTAATACAACTCAACCTCACCTTCATGGTAACAAATATCAACAGTAGAGTAACAACCCGTTATATTTCCTACCCTAACAGTAGCCAGTAAAACAAAAATAAAAACCTCGAAAAATTCTTCTACACACTGTCGGTATTTTATTTTTATTGTTTTTCTTGGTGTACATTATAGGACAGGTTGGCTTTTGATAAGCGTTCAAACATAATTTGTGTAAATGTCTTGATACTATCGACAACATAGTGTATATTTAATATGTTATACCACCAAGCTCTTGAATTAACAAATATTTTAAGATTTGTTTCAAATATCGGCACTTGTGCAAATAAAACTGAAATTACTTGACTCTGAAGCTAAACTTTAAAAAAATATAAAAATCAAATTTCAAGTACAATTTGCATGAAATCGGCAGAGTTTGTAAACAAATTTAAAGAATAAAAAAGCTTACAATTATGTCTAAATTTTGAAAACGTAATACAAAATACGAGTTCCCATTAGACATTTTCAATTTCGCTGCCATATCGGAGAGTCGCAATTTTATAAAAAATAGACATTCCTTTAAAATTAGGCTAAGTTCAAATGTTTCCGTCCTTGTTAGAAGCCGAGAAATCCAACCGTTGCGATACTTATTTGGCCCCATGTATATTGATTTACTCCAGGGAACTCAGTTTCAAGGTACAATTAAAATTGAATTTAGGTGGTTTTATTCGCTTCACGGAAAGTTCTTTGTGGAAAGTGGTAAGGAGTTAATTAAAGCAGAATTTAATTTACGAACTCAACCGTTTGACAGACCGTTGTAATGGTTAGTAATATAATTGCGTTTGTTCGAAGAAAACTATGGCAGTATTGTAGTCTGTTAATATTTAAAATTACTTTTTGAAGAGCGTATTATATAAAACAGTTCCTGTCATTCGCGCAAAACTCTTGCCCGACTGCAAGTGCGATAGGATTTAGGTCGCCTCTACCGACTCAGCAATTCCCAGATCTAAGAGCCTCTGAGATATATTGTCACCTGGGTCACTGGACTCCTAATCTATATATATGCAATTCAAATACCACTCATTGACTCATCACGAAATTTCAAAAACCGCCAAACGCATTGGAATGAAATTTTGGATGTAGCTTCCTCTACGGCCCTAGGTGCTCGCTAAGGTGCCTATTTAAGCTGTTTATATATTTTTTTATCAATAGGTGGGAACTCAAGCTAAAAAATTATGCTTCTATAATTAATTTTGATGAAGAATTAAAGGAGATATCGCCTGGCGACAAAAAACACCTTCGATAAATAATATATGAGAATGTTAGTATACCGTATATATTTAACAGTAGAACTCCACTAATAGTATTCTTCCTCAAACATATTCGCAGCTAATCGCCAACCCTCTACAATATCCCTGGTCCACAAATAACACCTAGCCTCTTGACAAATCCCCTACTTCCTGTTTAATCTAGTCTTGTCCTGCTTCCCAAAGGTTCCCAGATTATCAATAACTCAATGTAGTATTCTTTAATACGGAAACAAGGCGTTCTGTAATAGAGATTGTTTAGGCTAAAAGATTTAATAGCAAACCAATCGAGGGTTGACTCCAGGAATATTTTGTAGATTAGAATACCACCTTATAATCGTTTAAAAAATTATTTTTACTGCGGAATTATTGAAACTATATAATTTGAAGTTACTTCATATTAAACTTCTTTAAATCAACTCTATTATTTGTAATATTCTCTATTTGTTTACAATGAAAGTCAAATGCCAAAATCTATTAACAAAAGTATGCATAGATGACGTTCTAAAATTTGATAGGTAATTAGTTTTTTGATGCACGTTTTATTTTATAATAAACTAGGGGAAGCCCCAGCGTGCTCCACACGCCAACCCTTTAGAGACCTTCTATGCACATACTCATGTTTTGTTTTCTTTATAATAAAGGTGCAGAATTAATAACAACCCCAAAGCTAAGATGGTAAATAAAGTTAAATGTTCAAATCAAATCATTTCTTATATTTTATAACAGCACTTATAATAAAGGTTAAAAGAACCAGCAAGGCTCAGGTCTACACTTTAATAAAAACCTAACCTAAAAGTTGGAAATACGAATAATTGTTTGAAAGTTTTAAATCAGCTGTTAATGGAAATATTGGAGCAAACAGCTGTTTTATCTGTTATTTTATTCAATTTGTTGCTACGGTAATAAAAGTAAATTCGTGTGTTGGGTCATCATTCTAGGCCTAACCTAAGAATTTTTCCCGAACAAATTTACAAATATTTAAATGAAAAATGTTTTAATCAAAATTAATTATAGCCTATGTTACTCAGCGATAGTGTAGCTTTTTATTATTAAAACTATTTTTTCAATCGGTTCAGTAGTTCCAGAGATTAACCCCTACGTACAAACAAAGACATTTTACCTCTTTATAATATTAACATAGATATAGATTCTATATATTTACGTTTCATTTAAAACATTTGAGTGACTGTTTATTTATTCAGTCAATCATTATAGACAGTTTACATTTTCTTCTCTTTACATTCTATTAGACTAAATTACGAAAGTATTTGATTTAAAAATTACAATCAGTAGTCGCTTTTATAATGAGTTAGTTTACAACTATAACGATATATTACTTAGTAAAAAGTTTACTTCATTTTAAGAATCGGACTTAGATCTTTTCACAGATTTAAATTACATAAAAAGAAAATATCTATACAAATATAAAAACGCGGTAGTCGTATTATTTAAATGGATTTTGTTTTTAGCATGGTTTATTCGGAAGGTTACACCAGCTGATCGAAATGTTTACTAGATATAGAATCAAATATATTTAAAAGCATAACTTAAATTGAGCTATTTATTTAGAAAGTTTTTTGTAAAGCGCAAACCCCCAAGGAGGTAGATGCTGGTAACCATAGCAACAGTCTATATTTAACCAAGAGCCTCAACTCCCTCCCGGGTTAATACACACAACACGAGACACCCTTTAATTTAGTTCAGGCCCTACGAGATTACCAATTAACTTCCTGAAGATTAATTGAAATGATTTGAATTAAAATAATTCGATCACGAGTTGAGCGAATTTTTAAAATGAAGTTTATATGCGTTTGGGTTTCCATTAACCATTTGTGAAATTGGTCCACTCACGAAGGCGCTGATTGAATTTGTTTGTCTTTCAGGCTCCAGCCCAGGCTCGCAGCGGAGTTTGCTACCCGAAGTTGCGCCATTGGATTGTGGACGCTTCGCTGGCAACGGACAAGCTTTTTGTGGAACTTCTATGGCATCGTTTTAATCGATTTTTGGGCAACCAGACGGGCTATAAGGTCGGGTAAAAAAACAAAATGTGCAGAATAATCTGATACATTTATTTGTTTTAGGTAAAACCCCAAAACGCTTATTCAAGTGCCAAAAACATTTCTAAAAAATTATTCCGGTCAAAAGACGTGCTTCCTGTTGTTGGATTTGTTTCGCTAACCAACTCGTCCGAGTGACTTAGAAAACCAAGGTGTGTTCAAAATTTGGACCAAATCGGACTTAAAATGGGGCCATTAGAGGGAGAACTTATTTATTCATATATATATACAGGATGATAGCAAGATGGCCACCACTGGGATCTCGGAAACTATTACAGTTACAACAAACCTTAAATGCCACCTTCCCTACTTTTTCCCTTTCATTAAAAATACAATATTAAAATTTCCAAAAACTTCGCCATTTTCCAATATGGCGGTCAACTTTGAAATTTCTAACTTAAACCCCTATTTTTACGACGGATTTTGATTTTACATGCAATTTTAAGACGTTTAAATTCTTTGTGGTTTTTTTATAAACTTGACCGTTTAACCGCTAGGAGCGCTGAAAGTTTCAGAAACTCTTATTAGCGTACAGAAACGTACTTAAATTCTTACACAATACACAGTGGTTGCGTTAGCGATTTTTTAACATTGATTTAGGTTATTTTTCTATAAAATAAAGTATTTGACAAATTGCAACAGCTTTTTAACAATCCATTGTACAAAATATTGCACTTTGAGTTAAATTTTATTGTTTAATTTTAAAACATGCCTCTAATAATTGTTGAAATAAGAGTTTATGAAACTTTCAGCGCTCCTAGCGGTTAAAGGATTAAGTTTATAAAAAAAAAACATGAAGAATAAAAACGTCTTAAAATTGCATGTAACATCCAAATCCGCCATAAAAAATAGGGATTTCGGTTATAAATTTCAAGTATGACCGCCATATTGGAAAATGGCGGCCATTTAGAAATATTTTAACTACATATTATTTAATTTCTCATAAAACAAGGAAAGGTTCCCCATTTAAAGTTTGCTGTAATATAAATACTTTCTGAGATCCCAATGGTGGCCCAATTAAAAAAACACATAAAAATGAAATTTTTTGAGAGGCTGAATCTCATAAATGGTTGGGTTTATGAAAAAATACAAAAGGATAAAAATGTCTTAAATTTGTATCCCCAATCGAGATCCAACATAAAAAATATGGGTTTCCATTTGAAAAAATTAAGTTGGCCGCCATATTGGAAAAATTGCGGAGATTTTGGAAATTTTAATATTGCAGTTTTAATGAAAGGGAAAAAGTAGGGAACGTCCTCAATTTAAAGTTTGTTGTAACTTTTATAGTTTCCGAGATCCCAATGGTGGCCATCTTGAGTTGATCACCCTGTATATCCACATTTATACAGGGTGTCCAGTAATTACGGTATCAAACTTCGAAAATTTTTTCTATTTGTCAAAATAACAAAAAAAGTTCATATAGGCCCGAAAACGATTTGTTTTCCAGATGTTCGCCATTTTGTTTTTTGTACAAAATAAATCATATCTAGAGAACGGTTTGATTGATTGAGTTTAAACTTGGTATGAAGTTTAACCTAACAATGATATATCTGCAGAAAAATAAGGGATCAATTCCAATTATGCATTTCAAAATGGCTGTTGTTTGAAAATTTCAAATCTAAATTACTCACCGTACATTTTATCAAAGAATGTCAAGATACCTTTTTTGTAGCCCTTTTGATTCCCTATCGGATGGTGTAGCTATCAAAACAATCGGATGAAGGATAACAGCTAAGTTAAAGATAATGACAGCAAATAAACATACAATGTTGTAGTATTTACTGTGTTGGTGTAGGATGCCGAGTTGAACAAACCAATTATCACACATAAAAGGGCTACAAAAAAGTGTCTTGAAATTGTTTGATAAAGTGTACGGTTTTTGAGTAATTTAGGTTTGAAATTTTCAAACAGCCGCCATTTTGAAATGCATGATTGGATTTAATCGTTTATTTGTCTTGAGATAGATGATTTTAGGTTAAACATCACGCCAAGTTTGAACTCAATGAGCCAAACTGTTCTCTAAATAGATTTATATTGTACAAAAAACAAAATGGCGGATATCTAGAAAACGAAGCGTTTTCGGGCCTTTGTTTTTATGAACTTTTTCTCTTATTTTGACCGATATAACCATTTCCCGAAGTTTGATCACGTAATTATTTTACACCCTGTATATAACATTTTTAAATGACACCCCAAAACGTGTTCTGGGGACCATTATCGGTGCTCATTAACTACTCCTGACGTTAGGTCTCAGGATAAGAGTCACTGCAATAGCTCATCTTTGCTTTGGAAATTCGCTAATAATTAATCAGTTTAAGAAAATTACTACGCTAACAATCCTTGCATGTGCAAGTTTACTAGCGGTTTCAACATTATACAGTCATCATCAGGTTTGGTTCATTATAATTCTCATTTCATTCTTTGTGGACTTAATGAAATATTATTTGTTATTCAATACTTGTTTATTATTTAGTCACTATTATAATTAATAGATTAAATTTACAGTCCTAGAAGTTAACAAAATTATGTTTTATATGATTAGCAACCATCAATATAAAAATTAAAATATTTAAAGTAATAAAGCAAATAGTAAATATTGAGCTTGACTTGTGAAAAGATATATTGATAGAATAAATTAAGCCACGCCCCTTTTAGTTCTTATAATTAAGGGGCATTAAACACTGTTGGATTACTTATAGGTTGATTATTTGTAAGTCAAGTAACACTGAAGATGGCGAGTTTGTCGTTGAAACGCGTTTCAGTTAATACAAGTATTAGTTTTAAGTTTATGCATTGAAGTTTAGTTCTAATAATAAAGCAGAGTACAGTTTCAAAGGCCAAAACAACTTTTAATAAACAATAAGAACGTTCATAATTTAGGTTTAATATGATTACTTATTACTTATCACACTTATGATTGCTTATCATAATTACTAATCTATATACAGGGTGTCCAAAAAAAACGTTTACAGACTTTGGAATGTGATTCCTGATACAAAAGTAAAGAAAAAAGTTCCTATGAAGGTATGTCCGAAAATGCATATTTGCCCAGATATCCGCCATTTTGTATTTTTCATAAAATATTTTTTTCTCTGAGGTTTTTCAACCGATCCTTTTGAAATTCGGTATGTGTGTAAAACTAGTCCAAAACTACCAAACTTAAAAAAATCAACTTGATCAAATGGTAAATTTCAAAATGGCGGCCGTTTAAATATTTAAAATTTTAATAATGGAAAAACGATAATCCGTACGAAAAATTGACAAGAATAACTTTTTTTGCAAAATTTAATTACCAATCAAACGACACCAAAATAATGAGAATCGGTTCATTAATAACTTAATTAGATTTTAAATGCATGTAAAAAAGAAAGCAAATTATTTCATTAATACGAGTTTGATTAGTTAATATCAGCTGTTTTATACGTAACAGCTGATTACAATGGTCATTGTTGTAACTGTCAATAAAACATTATTGTCAACATTAGACTTGTTCTTTCACTAACTTTACATCTGTTTGAGTTCACCGTGTTCAGTGCTTGCTTACTTATTTAATTATCTAAGTTTTTAGTTATTTATCATCATGGCAGGTAACCACTACTTTAGTAATGTAGAAATGACCGACATGCATCTGATGTATGGGCTTGCAAATTGCAACAGCAGGGAAGCAAGACGCTTATACCAGCAAACATTTCCAAACCGTACATTACCTTGCCATGTAACTTTTCAGACAATCCATCAGCGTCTCAGAGAGACAGGTAGTCTTTCTCCTATGAAAGTCGGCAAATCAGGGCGGCCACTTGTGGTAAGGAATCCTGAATTTGAGGAAGCTGTATTAGATGAAATTTCAAACCACCCTGAGAAAAGCACGAGGGAACTTGGCCTTCAGTTTCATGTTAGCAAAGGAACAATATGGAACATACTGCATGAGCAACAACTGTACCCGTTTCATGTGCAGCGTGTTCAAGCTTTGTTGCCTCGAGACTATCTTCCCAGAGTAACTCTCTGTCAATGGTTTACTGAGAAATGTCGTGATCCCAATTTTTTGAGTAGTGTCCTATTTACCGATGAAGCCAAGTTTTCAAGAACGGCTGTTACGAATCTTCACAACACACACATATGGGCCATAGAGAACCCACATGAAATAACACAGTGCCATCATCAGTATCAATTCTCTGTAAATGTATGGGCCGGTATTTTGGACGACTATTTATTCTTTAGTTTCCTACCAGAAACTCTGAACGGAGATAGATACTTACATTTTTTGACTGTAGACTTTCACGAATTTCTTGAAGATGTGCCATTGGACGTGCGCGAGAACATGTGGTTCATGCTTGATGGGGCGCCGGCTCATTTTGACCTGCGAGTTCGAGAACTGCTAAATCAAACTTACGCTAACAATTGGATTGGTCGAGGTGGTCCGGTGCCTTGGCCAGCAAGGTCGCCCGATCTTAACCCATTGGACTTCTTTTTGTGGGGACATCTAAAAGCAATCGTCTATTCCAGCCCAGTAGAATCAGTGGAGGATCTGAGAGTACGAATTTCAAATGGTATTGAGAGGATTCGACAAACACCGGGTATTTTTGAGAGAGTGAGACAGTCAATGTCGAAGCGTCTAGAAGCATGCATCTTAAATGAGGGGCGACATTTTGAGCAGTTACTGTAGCCTTTTACTATTTCTTTGTATTAATAGTGTGATAGTAGCATAAGATCATGTTAACACAACATTAAAAATGTGCAATCTGACATTAGTTTTTATTTATTTACACCATAAACAGGTTTGTTAAAACAGGATTAAATGAGTGGTGCAATAGCAGTTTGAGAGCCATTAGACGTCCATTGTTGCGCTGAGCCATGCGTTGACAAGGGCTCATTTCCTGTCATTTATTGCACATAACTCAGTTATTAATGAACCGATTCTCATTATTTTGGTGTCGTTTGATTGGTAATTAAATTTTGCAAAAAAAGTTATTCTTGTCAATTTTTCGTACGGATTATCGTTTTTCCATTATTAAAATTTTAAATATTTAAACGGCCGCCATTTTGAAATTTACCATTTGATCAAGTTGATTTTTTTAAGTTTGGTAGTTTTGGACTAGTTTTACACACATACCGAATTTCAAAAGGATCGGTTGAAAAACCTCAGAGAAAAAAATATTTTATGAAAAATACAAAATGGCGGATATCTGGGCAAATATGCATTTTCGGACATACCTTCATAGGAACTTTTTTCTTTACTTTTGTATCAGGAATCACATTTCAAAGTCTGTAAACGTTTTTTTTGGACACCCTGTATATATAAAATCCAAATACCACTCACTGACTCACTCATCACGAAATCTCAAAAACCACCAAACGGATTGGAATGCAATTTGGTATGTAGCTTCCTCTAGGGTCCTAGGTGCTCGTTAATAAAGGTTTTCAAAAAATTTGAAATTTTAGTGGGTTTGGGGGTCAAAGTTGCTAAAAATCCCACCAAACGGATTGGAATGAAATTTGGTACCGTTAATAAAGGTTTTAAAAAAATTCGAAATTTTAGGGGGGTTTGGAGAGTCAAAGTTACTAAAAATCGACCGGAACGGATTGAAATGAAATTTGGTATGTAGCTTCCTCTAGGGCCCTAGGTGCTCGCTAAGAAAGGTTTTCAAAATATTCGAAATTTTAGGGGGGTTTGGGGAGTTAAAGTTACTAAAAATCGACCGGAACGGATTGAAATGAAATTTGGTTGGTATGTAGCTTCCTCTAGGGCCCTAGGTGCTCGCTAAAAAAGGTTTTCAAAAAATTCTAAATTTTACTAGGGTTTGGGGGGTTAAAGATACTAAAAATCGCACCGAACGGATTGGAATGCAATTTGGTACGTAGCTTCCTCTAGGGCCCTAGGTGCTCGCTAAGAAAGGTTTTCAAAAAATTCAAAATTTTAAGGAGGTTTGGGGGGTCAAAGTGACAAAAAATCCCCATAAGAAATACAGAGTATAACATATTTATTGATATATTTGTTTGGTTAATATAGATTTATCTTTGATTTGTCTCTCCATGCAAAGCCGGATCGGGCCAGCTGGTTGATACTAATTTTATGAAGTAACGTCACTGCAGTTAAATGAAGTAAGAATCAATAATAATTTATAAAAGCTTTCCGAGTTCGTGATTCTTAATTAATTATAAACAGTATACTCGACTTAACTTGTATTATATTGCTTTTACGACAAATTACATCTTCCCTCTGGCGGATAGTTAGAAGCAATTACTTATGTCGTTTTCGATCTGGTTATGGACTTGGTAAGTTACCAAGTATTTCCTTGGCACTTTGCATACACTAAACTAGTACGCCCCTTCTGGTTAAGTATTTTATTATGTCGTTTGCGAATTGTGTTTGTGCCTTTCATTTCCATTCGGTTGTTTCCGTTCTCATTAACATCTGTTATTCTCTGGTTATGTTATAAACTTACCCACCACAATTTCTACAACTATTATCTCTATACAGAGTGTAGAAAAAGTCCCGGACCCCTAAATAATTCTAAAACGAATATAGATAAATTGGAAATTTTGACCATGGACACAGATGATAAGATTCTACATTTCAGCGTGCTTAAAAAATTAACCGCCATTTTGAATGTAACTTTTATTTTTTTAAATGGGAAGGTGGTCATGTGGTTCATGATTTCGATGTAGAATTTCAAGAGAAAATTAACTATGAAATTTTCACATCCATATCTTTAACCAATTAAAAATGGCGGCCAAAAAACAACGAAATCGAGTTTTCCGATTTTGCCCCATTTTGCTGTACTATTTTTTTTTTTTTTTAATACTAATTCTTCTTCTTTTTGGATTTAGAATTAAATCAACTTTCAAACGATATGCCACACAACGATATTTGGGAGTATTTAAAAAATTTGAGTTACAGACATTTTGATTTCTTCAAAAATGATTTCGAGTGGTTCAACCAAATACAGTCGCGTGGCATATCGTTTGAAAGCTTATTTAACTCTGAATCCAAAAAGAATAATAATTACTACTAAACAAACATAGTACAGCAAAATGGGGCAGAATCGGAAAACACGATTTCGTTGTTTTTTGGCCGCCATTTTTAATTGGTTATAGATATGGAGTTCAAATTTGAATCTTTATTCGTTTTAGAAATATTTAGGGGGTCCAGGACTTTTTCAACACTCTGTATACTGAATGATTCAGAATTATACGGCAATGTCTCGGTAACTTATTCTATAGCTAGCTACCCCCCCCCCCCCCCCCCCCCCCCCCGAAAACGCTTCGGTCCCCAGATATCCGCTATTTTGTAGTGTTTACAAATTAATTATGTCTAGAGAAATGTTTGACCGAGTGAGTTCAAACTTGGCATGAAGTTTAATCTAACATTGATCTACCTCAAAATAAAATTTTTAAAATAAGCGATTATATCGAATCATGTGTTTCAAAATGGTACCTGTTTGAAAATTTCAAACCTAAATGACTCAAAAACCGTTAAACCATTAACAAAAACTGTTAAAAAAACACCTTCTTGTAGCCCTTTTGACTTATATCGGATGGTATAATTGTCAAAACAATCGAATGAAGGATAATATGTTGTTTTGTTAATATGTACGGATTCTGAGAAATTTATTTTTGAAATTTTCAAACAGCCGCCATTTTGAAACGCATGATTGGATATAATCGCTTATTTTTCTTGAGATAGATCATTTTTATGTTAAACGTCGTGTCGAGTTTGAACTCAATCAGTCAAGCATTTCTCTAGATATGAATTATGTTGTAAAACAAAACAAAATGACGGATATCTGGGAAACGAAGAATTTCCGGGCCAATGTTTACATGAGTTTTGTTCTTATTTTTAGCTACATAAATAGGCTACCGAGACATTTCAAGATCGCCTGTGTTTTAATTTACTGCATTTGCTTGATTAACCGTTTAATATATAATTAATTAAATTACAAGTGAAAAAATATTAGACCAAGATCGGGAGTTGAACCCGGGACATCCACGTTTCCGTCGTGATGCTCTGCCAACTGAGCTACCCTGATATC
The DNA here is from genome assembly GCA_018207615.1 of Philaenus spumarius. Classification (NCBI taxonomy): domain Eukaryota; kingdom Metazoa; phylum Arthropoda; class Insecta; order Hemiptera; family Aphrophoridae; genus Philaenus; species Philaenus spumarius. The sequence continues at coordinate 18,538 of JAGFPH010011892.1, read as the reverse complement.
TCCAGATATTGGTCGTTGTTATCTCACTTGTACGGTTTTTACTGCAATTATTGAATTAACAGGTTGAATACCTCGCGTATACGACATTGAAAACAATCTCAATTCTTATTTCGCAGCTTACAGTGGTGTTATTATTATTTTTTTCCCCCGCTTGAGGTATTTAATCTGTTAATTCAATAATTGCAGTAAAAACGTACAAGTAAGATAACAACGACCAATATCTGGAGATATCAGGGTAGCTCAGTTGGCAGAGCATCACGACGGAAACGTGAAGGTCCTGGGTTGAACTCCCGGTCCTTGGTCTATGTTTTTTCACTTGTAATTTAATTAAATTTCCCTTGCTGAGGAAGTGTGTAAGCGGAAAAAAATAAAAAAATAAATAAAATGTTAAATATATATAAAAACAGTATTTAATATTGTGCAATTTACTTATAGTAGATGTTAAATTCACCTCGAAACCTGATTTGTAATTTTTAAGTTCATTCGGGAGTTGTGAGTAACAAAAGTGATTGTGCAATTTTGTGCCATGGAACTCGGATTTAAAATAGTTTTTTTTTAATTGGGTAAGGCACAATATTTACTCCATAGTCCTTTTATTTATTTAATTACATCTGCGAGCGGAGCCGTATGTACCAGCTAGTTCATAAAAAAATCAATCTAAAAGGCTAAAATAAATTGTATGAAATTTAACTTTTTTTTAAATTTTTCTTATTAATTCGATCGAAATGATTCCAATTGAATAACTACTATTTTTAAATTGTGAATTGCATTTAAATCTGATCTATATACTATTATATAGATATATTTTATATATTATATAAATCAAACTGAAGTGTCTGTCTGTTATTTCAAAATATAAGCTTTTTTCTAAGATCATATTATGGTTGTTCTGTTCACACATTACCAAAACGTTAACATACTTTTATAAATACTAGGGGCTCTGCCCCTGGACGCTTCGCTCACAGTTGGAAAATTCGCTAAAGAATCTCGTTAATCTTTGGCTCGGTTGTACGTAGGTTTGTAAAATTATGAAACCAGGCTTAAATATATTAACAGTAATTACAAGATTAATTATAAACTCAAATTATAGAAACGTGAGAGGCTTTCATTACGATTTTAGTCCTAGTTCTACTATCGTCTGTCAACTAAAGTTTTGAAACCAGTTATTGCAGGATTAACATAACCTCAATACTATGTTTCAGAAATGAGCTAGGCCTATATCACAAAATTGACTATTAGAATTTATCCAAGTTTACCTTTTTTTTTTTGACAAAATAAATTGTTAAATCAGGCTCAATTTATTCTAATTCCAACGTGTTAAAACAGTATAAATTAGCTTGTTTTTTAACAGTAATTAAAAACTATCCAATGAACAGCTGATAAAACAGTATAAATTGGCTTGATTATAAATTGGCTGTTTTGATCACTTTATTTACTATTTCGTTGTTATTTTGTAACCAACATGGCAACCCATAAGACCCTATGTTAAAATGTTTCAACTTTTAAATTAGATTTTCTCAAAACATTGCGTTTTTCACGAACTACAACTATATGGGTGTATTTACTTAAAATACAAAAATTTCTTTGAATTCGTTAGAGCCGTTTTCGAGATCCGCGACAGATACAAAGATACAAAGATAGATACAAAGATAGATACAAGAATTGCTCATTTAAAGTAATAGGATTTTGTCGGTCAGTCCATTTGTTTGTCCGGCTAATCTTCGGAATGGCTGAAACCAAATTTGGCGAAACTTTCATTAACATGTAGAGCACTTTTCAGAAAATATTTTAGGCTACTTATTATTCCAAAAATATTTTAAATTCCCGTTAAACATTTAAAAATTATGGAAAACATTGGGGATATTGCGTGTCTATTTCTATCTATGTTTTACATTATGTACGTCACAGCTACCCCCACACCAAACTTATATCCAAGTGCCTCTGTCCTTATCAATCAATCAACATTTCCGTAAAAAATCCTATAAAAATTTTTTTTTAATGTAAATATTACGAACAAAATTTGGGATTTTATGGACAAATGTTGGGGATAGTGCGTTTATATTTCGACCTCCGTCTTACATGTTGTACAGTTCACAACTACCCTCACCACTTATACAACTCACACAACTTATATCCAATTGCTTTTGTCCTAATAAATCATAATTTCCACAAAAATAACACAATATATAATAATTCGATCCACGCAGCTGAACCGCCGACGTGAGTTGAGCAAATTTCCAAATTCTATTTTTTAGGCCTATGTTTTAGGGCTTCAACCAACAATTTGGGAAATACGTCTATTCACGACGGTGCCGAATAGCTGCAAAATGGTTCGCACGCCATTCGCATACTGGGAGTTTCTTAAATACACAAAGCATTGCGTGTTTCGCATGCCATTCCGCATGTTGGAAGTATCTACAATGCACAATGCATTGCGTGCTACGCACGCTAACCCTCGTATTGGGAGTATCTTCAACACACAAAGCATTGAGTGCTTCGCACGCCAACCCCCGTATTGGGAGTATCTTCAATACACAATGCATTGCGTGCTTCGCACGCCAACCTCATGGTAGAATCCACCACATGGCTTTGAACCGGATACTTCTATGATCGATTATGATGGTTACGTTTTGGTCGATTTTGGGGGAACCAAGCGAGCTATAACGTCGCGTAAAAAAACAAAATGTGCAGAATAACATTCTACATTTGTAGAAAAACTCTAAAAAAAATGTATTCTCGTAAAAAAATCTCAAAACATAGTTACTTTCGGTCAAAAAACGTGCTTCCGATTATTGGATTTTTTTGGCTAACAAACTCGTCCGAGCGACGTAGACAACCAACATGTGTACAAATTTGAACCAAATCGGACTTAAAATACGGCCGCTAGAATGCGAAAACATATACATACATATATACATATATATATATGATTTTTAATGACACCCCAAAACGTGTTCTGCGGACCATGATCGGTACTCATTTGCTACTCCCAACCTTGCGTCTTACCATAACGGCCACTGCAATAGATAATTTTTCCTATGGAAATTCGCTAATAAGCTTTCAAACGATATGCCACACGAAAAAAGAATAATAATAAATATTAAAAACAAAAATAGTACAGCAAAATGAAGCAAAATCGGAAAACACGATTTCGTTGTTTTTGGCCGCCATTTTTAATCGGTTCAAGATATGGATGTGCAAATTTCACCATTCGTTTTCTCTTGAAATTCTACATCGAAATGATGTATCACATGACCAACTTTCCGTTTAAAAAAATGAACTTCATTCCAAGATAGCGGACAAAAATTTCAAACTCACCAAAAAGTGTTTTTTTATGAGTATAAGTGGTATACCAATTTATACTGTTTCATGTATAATGGTTAACAATATATTAAACCGTTCCAGGACTTTTCTACCACACTATATACATATATCTTTTAAGTTAGGACAAAAGGGCTTAAGTCAGAAATTGTTAACGATACAGGAGAAGCACTCAAAGTTTTGACAAACTCATGGCTTGCATTGCAGTATATATTTTAATTTAAGAGAAGAGGCGAGATGGTAGCACGTAACTCAAGTACTGTTTAGTTCTCAGTTCTTATTGACAAGCCATGAAAGCTGAGTGGATAGAGTAGAATCTTCATGATCAGAAGATACTGGGTTCAAATCTCGGCTAGACCAGGTAACTTTTCATATCTGTGGTTTGAAGGTAGGAAGGCGGAAGTAAAGCAAACGGTGGTTGGCTCGCTTCCAAGCTGACGGGATACGACTTGAGATGTTTTGCATAGTTTTTATAAGATTATAAATATGTATATGTATATATATTTATTTTAAAAAAACCACGAAAATTAGTTTTTTATATAACTTCGACTTTTTTGCCATTGATGTTTGACCGCGTAAACATTGACATCACAAACAATATATATATTATTCATACAGTAACAATTTTTTAACAATTTCTGACTTAAGCCCTTTTGCCCTAACTTCAAAGATATATATATATGATTTTTAATGACACCCCAAAACGTGTTCTGGGGACCACGATCGGTGCTCATTTGCTACTCCCGACCTTGGGTCATACCACTGCAATAGCTCACTTTTCATATGGAAATTCGCTAATAATATGTTTGCATTGACGTCATCGCAATTGTTTGCGAGCGAAACGTGCAAAGTCAGTGCCTCTAGTAACAATAACGAGTGTTTTTTTTCCTATAAGACGTGTATGTTAATGAATCCACCCCATTTACATTAGATGTCCTTCACTTTAACACTGACATTTACAAATGTTTAATAGCCCAAACTTCCCGGATTATTTACACGTTGATGTCGATTGAGAGAGAATGAGAACAGCAATCAAAATGGAAATAACGCCATCAATAATAATGCATTTCTTAATTGAAAGTAATAAGTTTACTGCGAAGACCGGTTAAACTAGGTTGGCCATAAATGTGTTCATAGAGACGGAAGTTTGCCGCCGTTTCTATTTTATGGCAAATAACTTCAAGTAGGACGAATAGAAGAAGCTTTAGTCGAATAATCAATTTCAAATGTTAACGATACTTATTGTAATTCACTAGGTATTGTTTATTGGCGGATTTCCATAGAAAAGATGAGATATTGCAGTGACTTTTATGATGAGAATTAAAGTCAGGAGTAGTCAATGAGCACCAATCCTAGTCCTCAGAACACTTTTAAGTGGTGTCATTAAAAATAGGTTAATGCGTTCGCACTTTAACCGATTTGATACATGCATTGGTTTTCTAAGTCGCTCGTATGAGTTCATTAGCCAAAATATATCCAACAATCGGAACGAATAATTAAATAATTGCGGAGATAAGATACAGTCTTAAATAACTGCGGGGATGCTACGAAGCCTTAAATAATTGTGGAGATAAGATAGAGCCTTAAATAACTGC
>JAGFPH010011892.1:0-12500 GCA_018207615.1 Philaenus spumarius | reverse complement strand
GGCCTAGGTATAAGGAAAATTCATGCATAAAATCATGACAATCGGTCGAGGCGTTTGTTCGCAATCGTGAGACAGACAGACAGACACACAGAACGGTCGAGCTAAAACGGAGGCCTCGCTTCGTTCGGTCATAAATACAGGAAATTGCTATAAGTATTTTTATTTGACCTGGTAATTAGTCCGTCGTGTGAATTCGTTGTATTGTCCTACTGACGACACTGTCATACTTATGTGTATCATAGACGATGCGATGGTGTACATCAACCAGCTTAATCCGTGTAGCGCTATACGTTATGTGTTGTGTACTTTTTGTTATTAATGAGTTTGTGTTTTTGTGAATGCATGATGATCTGAAGAGTGATTAATGTATACTCGATAGTGAGATTACGGTCTCGAAACGCGTCGTAAGTAGGATAGCACAACGAAGTCACACGACGGACTAATAATCAGTAATACTCATAGTAATTTCCTGTATTTATTTCAGTAGATAAATTATTGACTCTTAAATATTTGAAATTTCAAACTGGTATAGTATTTTTGTTATTGAATTATTTTTTCTCGATGCAGCTACGTCCTATTTTTAAGCTATAACCCTTAATTCGATCACGTGAGTTCAGCAAATTTTCAAAATTCAGTTTATATGTTTTAGGGTTTCAACCAACTATTTGGGAATATGTTTTACTCACGATGGCGCTGAACAGCTGCCCGTATGTACGAAATATATTTGTAGAATTTGTTTGCACAAAGCCACCAGTTTGTTTATTCCGCGTACACACGTTGGTTTTCTAGATTGTTCGGGCGACTTCGTTAGCCAATAACAATCGGAAGCACGTTTTTTGACCGGTAGTAAACTTTGTTTTAAATTGTTTATAATAGAATGAAACTGTTTTGGGGTTTTCTAAAAAAATCAAGAAAAAAACGTAGGAGTTTGTTCTGCACAATTTGTTTTTACGTTATAGCCCAAACTACGGCAATGATGCAAACTTGCTATGTGAGTTTGTCCTCTGCGAGCGAAACGAAGGAGAGCTGAGACGGGGCTGGAGGCTGTGGAACAAAGATATTCCACAAATATACAGGGTGGTTATAAAGTTACTCCCACCCCCTTTAACTTTTGTGTTTGTTAAAACAAACAAATATCCTTTGGGGAACGATACTAACTTAACCCAAAGTATCTTTTGAAGCAATCGGAAATTTTGAGTGTCCCCTGAAAATGGGGGATTCTCATGCACGACTAGCTTCTCAGTAAAACGTTTAAGTCGACTCCTACATCTAAAAATTTTTGTAAAAAAATAAAATTTACGAAACCGATTTGGAAGCAATTTGTTAGGTCAAGCACTTTGAAATAAATATTTTTTGTCTCTTGAAATTTTTTCTAAAAACTCTTCCTTTTCGAGGTATTAGCAACTTAATGTCGATTAATTTCAACACGTTTAGAGCAGCCATTTTGTTTTGGGTGGTCCGATTTTTATTTTCTTTATGTCATTTTCCTAGTCTTAAATACACCTTTAAATTGGGGTATCACATGACCATAGTTCCTATTTAAAAATTTTGAGTTGCCCCAAAATCCCCCATGTTTAGGGGACAACTCAAAACTTCCGATTACTTCAAAAGATACTTTGGGCTAAGTTAGTATCGTTTCCCAAAGTATATTTGTTTGTTTTAACAAACACAAAAGTTAAAGGGGGGAAGTGGGACTTTTAAGATACCTGGTATAATCAAATTGCCGGCTCAACACTTTTAAGGCCGGTTTTCCCTACGAGGACAAGGCACATACAGGTTTCGGACAGTATCGTTTGAACGGAATCGATGAATGATGATTTTGCATAAGAAACAATCTGAAAGTCAGATGTCGGTTTTCACTTGCTTTCGTACAGGGTTCGGACAGTGCCATTTGCATCAGCTACGTGATCGAATTATTTATTTTAGAAATACGAAGCTTTAAAATTGATTGATCACGTTGTATCAAAGTATTTAGGCTTTATGTTCTCCTAATGTTGTATTTGCTTTAAACAGAAGGATTTTCGTAACTCTATTATTGTTCAAAACTGCATGAGTATAATGGCTTATTGTACTGGAGCTGATTCGTTATCAAGTTATGGTATTACCTTGCGATGAGCAGCTTATGCTTCTATTGTTCGTCGAACGTGAATTTGCCTGTTGAAAATAGCAACTGCCTGGATTTATTATTTCCTCGTACTTGAAATATTGGGAGACCCCTGCGTGCTCCGCACGCCAACCACGTTGGCACATTCTATACACATAATCATGTTATGTTTTCTTTATAATAAAGGATTCATAATAACCCCAAAGCTAAAAAATGGTAAATAATGTTAAATGTCCCAAACAAATTATTTCGTAAATTTTGTAACAGCAGTTATAATAAAGGTTAAAAGAACCAGCTCAGGTCTACAGTTTCATAAAAATCTAACCTAAAGTTAGAAATTCAAATAATTGCTTCAAAGTGTGAAATCAGGTGTTAATGGAGATATTAGAGTAAACAGCTGTTTTATCTGTTATTTTATTCAATTGGTTGCTATGCTAATTCATCAGTCTAGGCCTAACCTAAGAATTTTTCCGGCTAAATTGAAAAATATTCAAATAAGAAATGTTTTTATCAAAATGAATGTTACTCAGGATAGTGAAGCTTTTTATTAGTAAAGCTATTTTTTCAATCGGTTCAGTAGTTCCAAAGATTACCCATACATATAAACAAACAAACAAATGTTACCTCTTTATAATATTAGTATAGATATAGATGTGAGATAATGTTAGACATCTTTACGTGTTTAACGAAACGTAGTTTTATATGTGATTGGAAAATTTATTTTCTGTATATTATAATACGTCTAATAATCCTGTTTTTATGGTATTATCTTACCTTGTTCTACCGCAGTTTCGGGTATTCACCCATCATCAGGATCAATTTACAAAAAACACATAAATATATATTGCACACACAAAACACATTTCACTCCATGCGGAGGTCGTAAAAAGTTAGAAAGTAAAAACATGCTGAAAGTCCACGCACTATTCCGACATCGTGCTCGTTCGGTAGTTAGATAGATACTGGTACCGGTTCTGTCCCTCTATGTCTTTTTGTAAATTGTTCCTGATGATGGGTGAATACCCGAAACTGCGGTAGAACAAGGTAAGATAATACCATAAAAACAGGATTATTAGACGTATTATAATATACAGAAAATAAATTTACTAATCCGTGGGCTACCACAATGGAGTGGAAAATTTAGCTGGAATAATAAGAATTATTTTTAATGATAGACAAGTAAGGGTCAATGGTTTCGTGATAGTTGACTGATGACTTCAGTAATTCTATGACCTACAAAAGCTGATGTTGTTTCGCCTATGTAATGGCATCTTCTATGTAATGGTAAATTGTCCAGAAAAAAAAAATTTACTGCTTTCCACAACTATATATACAATAGCGTATATATTACACGACAGGTGGACATATTTAGTTAGTTGATATGAGTTTAATGTTCCAAGTCTGAAATTAATTGTGTGAATAAAGATAGGTAGTAAATATTTCTGCAACTCGAGAGCCCAAAACCGATACCCGAGCTGCAGAGTTTGATCAGTTTTGAATGAAACCAAAGTAGCATAAATTTAAAGTATTAGAAGTTTGAAGCGTAAAAGAAGTCATGACTGACTCACAGCCAAAACTATGATGGCTAGAAGCGTAAGCTATTCAGTGTACTTTCATTCCAGTATGTAGAGGTGCACTATAAAATGTATTGCAAAATATTGATTTTAAGGTTTGAAAATGGTCAAAATAAGAGGGTTCACTCTCAGCCGTATAACAGATAAAACAGCTGATTTAAATCAAAAGCTCAGGAGCACAATTTTAGGTGTGGTCTATACTGAAAAAACACTCGTTTTCTAAATGCATTTAATTATAAAATTTAGATTAGTTAATTATTTTTTTACAACCAACATCTTTTTTACTTTCTCCACCCTATACGTAGTATATGGAGAAAGTATTGTTTTCGTATAAATGTTCGAATTTGAATTTTCAGTTGAATTATCTGTTTTGGTGCTCCCAGAACCCCAAAAAATTGTTTAGTTCAATTATCTGTGTTGGTGCTCCCTGAACCCAAAAATATTTTTAGTGGAATTTTTTGTTTTGGTGCTCCCTGAACCCAAAAAAGTGTTTTTAGAGTGGTGTCTGTCTGTCAGTCTGTCTGTATGCATACACGACCAGAGAGGACTATTGGTCCGATTTTCATGAAATTTGGTATGTAGATATTAAACCATAATATCTCCAGGCGTTTTTTCATTTTTTGGAATTTTTAATTTTTAAGGGTAATGTGCCCCTAAAAACCCATAAAAAACGACAAAAATACAAATTTCTCAAAAACGGCTCTAACGATTTAGATCAAATTTTCAGTATTTATAGTGCTTAAGATGTCAAAAAAAATTACACCACCTGCTTTTATCAAAACTTCGGCATTTTATAACTATGGGGAAATGTTTAAAAATAAACAAGTTTGTGTTGTCAATCTAGCATCGCGGCAGCGGTCGCACGGGGTAGCACCACGGTAGCGAGCACGGCCAGTAATTCAAAGGTCGCGCGATCGAATCCCGCCTGGGACAATAATTTTTTTATACGATTGACGTAGGTAGAATATTATTTTTTTGTTTTGTTCTAAAAAGTAGTACATAAAATGATTAAAAACAATATTATTTTGACTACAGTAAGTTGGGAGAAAGTTTGTGTCAGTTAACTGATACCGTTTATTAACATTTTTTTATGTTGTCACTATTAATTATAGCGAAAAACTACCAAGCCATTCGCCTGAAGAATTTCGTTTCCAAGATTTTGGTATTTTTTTTAAAACGCTATTTGAACAATTGCGGGTTTTAAATATATTTAGGCTGAGCAATGACCGTGTAACCTACCGCCGCTATAGGGTGATTTTAAATATTTTTTACGTTATAGCCATTAATTATAGCGAAAAATTACCAAGCCATTTGGATGAAGAATTTTGTCCTTAAGAGTTGGTTATTTTTTTAAAAACGCTATTTGAACAATTACGGGTTTTAAATGGATTTAGGATGAGCAATGTCCGCGTAACCTACCGCCGCTATAGGGAGTCGCAGGTTACTTTCTGTTTTACTAGAGCCGACCCTTAAACGAAATGAACCACAAGATAAAATTTAAAAAATATGGGTTCAAAATTCCAACTTTTCAGAGGAATTGAATTTTTTTTTAAATCGTTACACAAAATTAAAGATGACGGAGCATTTTGGCTCCCTACCCTAAACTAATTGGATAATAATGTGTATAAAGTTTAAAGCTTCCGTCAGGTCTTAGCTATTAATTTATAACCTAAAACAACGAGGAACCCTGTATTAAGACTGCTTTGACGCAAATAATTAATTGTAGAAATCCCCTTGTAATATAAGACCACAGTCAAGCAATACCTGGACAATACAGCGTGGTAAATTAATTGTTTCAATTGTTGGCGAAAATATTACATACTCTAAAAATGTGTGTATTTTATTTAGCACTCAAAAATAATAGCAATGTCAGAATAAACAAATATCAACTCCTATAAAAGCAAGTGTACGTCCGTACGTATGTGAGTAACATATAATATAACATCTGATTTCACCCATCATCTGTAATACTTAAACAAAACCCATAGTTGATTATACTTTGGGGTTATGTTTACAACTTCAATCATTGTAATTTCTTACGAAGTTGATTTTTTTAAATATGAATTATAGAACTAATGTATGTTATAATACGTTATAATATTTCCTTTGCGTTTATAAACTGTATATAAATACAACCTTATATCATCAAAATATTCGTTCATACAAATTTAAAGAAGAAATACCTATTCGTTTAACTTCGGAAACATTCATACATCTTTGTATAACACTTATTCGATTATGAATTTCTTCACTATAATATTAATAACTTCTAAATCATTTGATCTATCAATAAGAAATAAAAAGCAATTTAAAGATAATATTTGTATCTTTCTTTAACTATATAATAACATTCATAAATAAAAAGTTTTAACAAATATTCCTACAGTATTATAACCGTTATAATTATACACATTTACCGAGTTAAAAATCCCAGTCAGCATAGTTAGGTAGGCCTAGATAAAGTGTGTTGTTTTATAAACAGTACTATGTATAAATTATGTATTATTTTCTGATGTATCTAATTAATCCGTCTGTGATTTTTCACGGTGGTTTACTAGTAATTATATTAAAATACATGTCCGTGGTAGTTCAATGTCAGGATAAAATATTATATGTATTTATTGTCTTTAACGCACACTCGTAAATAATTACACGAAAGATATACTTTTATGACTATTCAAATTTTACTTAAAATGTGCTGCAAATTGTAGGTTCGTTTAAATAAATTCATTGAAACACTGTACTAATTAATTGTACAGCCTACGTGGAGAGAGTAGGAAATTAAAGGACTTGCTTCGTTATATTACTTTCTCACTATACTATAGTATAGAAAAAGTATAGTGATTGCAAAAAAAAAATCGATTATGGTATTTTTGTGGATATATCCGTTTTGGGATCCCTTGAGTCCAAAAAAGTGGTTTTTACAAAATGTCTGTCTGTATGTCTGTATTTCTGTATGTCTGTATGTCTGTATGTATGTCTGTATGTATACAAAGCTAGAGAAAAAACTATTCGATCGATTTCAACTAAATTTGCACCAGACATGTCCAGTACGCCTGTATAGATGCAAGAAAAAGGGTTTTGATCAGTTTTGAAAAACAACCCCCTTTTTGGCCAAAAAAACCCCAAAAAATCAGTTATTATTTTTTTATAAAAAAACGGCTCTAACGATTTTTGATCAAATTTGGCTTATTTGTAGCCTTTAATGTGCCCTACCATATGAAAAAACCCACATCTTTCTAAAAATTCTCGTTTAGCTAATAATAATAATAATACCTGATTTTTATGGGTTTTTTGGCCATAAAGGTGGTTGTTTTTCAAAATTTTTCAAAACCTTATTACGTGAATCTATAATCTTTATAGATGCACGTAATAAGGTTTTGAAAAATTACGTCAAAATAAGTCTTCCTAATTGACGTGTTTGGTGCAAATTTGTTCGAAATCAATCGAATAGTTTTCTCTCTAGATAATAATAATATTTATTAGTTAATCTCCAACTTTAATAAAAGTATACAAAGCTAGACAGAAAACTATTCGATCGATTTCAACCAAATTTGCACCAGACATGTTTAGTAGGCCTGTATAGATGCACGAAAAAGGGTTTGAACATTTTTGAAAAACAACCCCCTTTTTTATCCAAAAAACCCCCAAAAAATCAGTTATAATTTTTTTATAAAAAAACGGCTCTAACGATTTTGATCAAATTTAGCTTATTTGTAGCCTTTAATGTGCCCTACCATGTACAAAAACCCGCATCTTTCTAAAAATTCTCGTTTAGCTAATAATAATAATAATAACTGATTTTTGGGGGGTTTTTTGCCATAAAGCGGGTTGTTTTTCAAAATTTTTCAAAACCTTTTACGTGCATCTGTAAAGACCTAATTGACGTGTGTGGTGCAAATTTGTTCGAAATCGATCGAATAGTTTTCTCTCTAGATAATAATAATAATATTTATTAGTTAGTCTTCTACTTTAATAAAAAAGTACCTCTCCTACCCCACCCAACAAGTCACAGTGAATCAGTTTAGTAATTTAAATGTGTTTGTGAGAAAGTATGTGCCAGTTCCTGGTACCGTTTATTAGCGAATTTCCATAGGAAAAATGAGCTATTGCAGTGGCCCTTATGGTGAGACCCAAGGTCGGGAGTAGCAAATGAGCATCGATCATGGTCCCAAGAACACGTTTTGGGGTGTCATTAAAATTCATATATATATATGTATATATGTTTACGCACTCTAGCGGCCGAATTTTAAGTCCGATTTGGTTCAAATTTGGTACACATGTTGGGTGTCTACGTCGCTCGGTCTAGTTCGTTAGCAAAAAAAATCCAACAACCGGAAGTAAGTTTTTTGACCGAAAGTAACTATTTTTTTAGATTTTTACTACGAAAATGAAATGTTTTTGGAGTTTTTTCTAAAAATATAGATGTAGGATGTTATTTTGCACATTTTGTTTTTTTACTCGACCTTATAGCTCTCTTGGTTCCTTCAAAATCGACCAAAACGTAAAATACCATAAAAGTACCCGGTTCGAAGCCAAGTGGTGCAAACTCGCGAGACCACTAGGCGCAAACAAATTCTACTAATATATTGCGTACACACAGACAGCTGTTCAACGCCTTCGTGAGTAGACCTATTTCCCAAATTGTTGGTTGAAACCCTAAAACATAGGCATATAAACTTAATTTTGGAAATTTGCTCAACTCACGTCAGCGGTTCAGCTGCGTGGTCGAATTATTATTACTTCAATTCGATACGAAAGTCCACGAGCGTTAGCTTTGATCAGCTGATCGTTGTTTGAATGTTACGAAATGGAATTTTGATTATGAAAATGCCAGCTGATCATGAATGTGTGTATTTGACTACATTTCCAACCATTCGTATTTTTTATCCGCATGCTACTTTATTAACATGTATGTTTTTAATAGCGTATTTTCGGAGGGAAAATGAGCTTTTGCAGGGACTCTTTTGGTGAGACCTAAGTCGGGGATAGTAAATGAACACGTTTTGGGGTGTCACTAACAATTTTAAATGTACAGGGTGTTCATAAAGACCCTTTAACCACCCACGTTATTTTTGTTACTGAAAATAAGTTAACACAACTTTGTATACATCTTGTGTTGCATAACAAGGCAAATTTTTTGACTTATCTGAACCTTTACATTTTTGGGGCTTAGGATGGTAAGGGGGGGGGGTGGGGGTTAACAATTTCAAATATAAAGGTAGGTCATGTATAATACACCATTGAAAAGCTTATTAAAAGCGAAACACAATGGCGCAAACGGAGTTTTATATCTTACTTCGTTTCAAAGTAATGGACAATCAAAGTTCTGGAAAATAACATTATAACCTACTTATTCCTAATATTAACAAATTAATAACCTGCTTTGATGTTTTGATAACAATACTATTTTCCAGAACTTTCATTGTCCATATTACTTTGAAACGAAGCAAGATAATAAACTCTAGTTTGCGCCATTCTGTTTCTCTTTTAATAAGATTTTCAATGTTTTATTATACGGCCTACCTTTATATTTGAAATTGTTTACCCCTCTACCCCCCTCAAGACTCCCAAAATCATAAAGGTTCAGGTAATATATGTAAAAAAATGAGTCCTGTTATGCAACACCAGATATATACAAAGTTTTGTCAACTTATTTTCAATAAGAAAAATAATAAAGGGGTGAAAGCGATTTTATGAACACTCTCTATATATATGTATATATGACGGAACTCTAACTGCCACATTTTACATCCGAATTTGTCCAAATTTAGTACACACATTGGTTTTTTTAAGTTGCTTTGACGAGTTCGTTAACCAACAACCTTTTTTTTTTACTAGATGTAACAACATTTTAAGATTTTTCGTAGTGAAATAAATTTTGTACTGGGTTTTGTGTAGGGCCTATACAAATAAATATATTAAACTAGTAAATTCCCGTGTAAAATCACAGGCAGATTAATTAGATACACATCAGAAATACATCATTTATACAAAATACTATTTAAACAACACACTCTACCTAGGCCTACCTAATTATGCAGACCGGGATTTTTAACTAAGGTAAATGTGTACAATTAGGAGTATAAGTACTAATAAAACTGTAGGAATATGTATTAAGATTTTGTGTTTATGTATATTATTAATTATTATATATATTTAAAGAAAGATAAAAATATTATCTTTTAATTTCCTTTTATTTCATATTTACAGATGAAATGATTTAGAAGTTATTAATATTATAGGCTATATTATTGATTGAAGTTGTAAACATAACCCGAAAGTATAATCTACGCTAGGTTTTGTTTGCGTAATACAGATGATGGGTAAAATCAGCTGTTATATTATACAAGAAATTTTATTATAATGATTGAACTTGTAACATAACCTCAGCTGGGTTTGTGTATTACAGATGATGGGTGAAATCAGCTGTTATGCTATAAGTTACTAAGGTAAGTACGTACGCTAGTACACTCACTTGTATAGAAGTTGATAAAAATAAAGATAAAATAGTACCTTTTAATTGCTTTTTATTTCATAATTATAAATCAAATTATTATTAAGATGTTATTAATATTATAATGAAGAAATTAATAATCGAATATGTTTCTATCTTATACGAATATTACGAATGTTTCTGAAGTTAAACGAATGGATTACTCTTTTTTTAAATTCGTATAAATGAATAAATTGACGATAAAAGGTTGTATTTATATTCATTTTATAACCTCTAAGCAAATCTTCTAACTTATATATTATTAAGTTAAACGAATATTTATTTCTTCTTTAAATGTTACTTCACGTACGCTCGTACCTATACCAAAGCCCACTAAAGAATACCGTTGTGAGGCGGCCAATAGAATGGGCGCGCAGCGCTGCCATATCTACTAGCCTCGAACACTCCTGGTATTTACCGCTCAAAGGCTTGATCGCACAGTTTAAAGAATTATAAATGCGTTGAGTCAGCCGCAGTCAGTTAGAAGCGTGGGAAGAACGTGATAACGTCGCACTACGGCGATTGGAGCGTTCAAGGTCTCGGTGTACACAAGCCCGTCCCTCAACGGTATTCTTTAGTGGGCTTTGATATACACTCGCTTTTATAGGAGTTGATTAAAAATCCAACTATCGTTTTTCTGAATGTAAGTAACAAGGTTTTAAGATTTTTCGTAGTAATATAAATGTTTTACGGGGTTTTGTGTATACAAATAAATATATGCAATCATTGTGCACATTGTGATTTTTTACACGTCCTTGTAGCCTGTCTGGTTCCCCGAAATCAGTCAAAACGTAAAATACAATAAAAGTACCCGGCTCAAACCAACGTGGGGGATTTTACCGTGGGTCAGCTTTTGATCCCACTGCTTACGGATTGAAGAACCGCACGAGGCCGAGTTCCAAACAAATTCTAGTGCAATACACGCAGGCATCTATTCAGCGCCTTCTTTATTAGTGACCGAATTATTCATTTCAGAAATACGTTGCTTTAAAATTGATCACGTTGGCAATTCAAAGTATTAGGAGTTCTGTTTGCTCCTATAAAATTGCATCTACTGTCCAACCCTTCGCATTTATCCACAAGCTCTTTATTACCGTGTATGCCTCTGTTTTCATTGTGACCACTGTAATTTTGTTTTAGTAAACCTTAGTTATACCATTGTATTTGGATAACCTAATAGAACGCCGATCCAATGCAATATTTCGTTCCACTGGAAATTCGACGATAGTGGCGCTATCTATTGGGGAAACGACGGAAGCGGTGTGAAGCACCAATGCTACCAATGATTTCTCCCTAGCGCTACCTCGCGGCGCGATCATGCACTATTTTCCCGACAACCTT
The DNA here is from genome assembly GCA_018207615.1 of Philaenus spumarius. Taxonomy (NCBI): domain Eukaryota; kingdom Metazoa; phylum Arthropoda; class Insecta; order Hemiptera; family Aphrophoridae; genus Philaenus; species Philaenus spumarius. The sequence continues at coordinate 985 of JAGFPH010011892.1, read as the reverse complement.
TTTTTCGGCACACAGCCCCCGTAAGCATGCATGATCTATTTTATTATTAATGATCTATGGTTATACTTAAGCTCAGCCGAAGTAGTTTGGGTAACGCGAGTGTGTCTGTTCCTTTGCCTGCAACCAGCAAATTGCAAAAATGTTAAAGTAATTATATATTTTGTAAAACCAGCAATGAACAAGCTCCAATGCCGTAAAACACATTTGCAAGCCATGCGTGTACGAACGGAAATGAATCGGAAACAAACACTCCTGTTTGCGTTGAATAAACAATATTTCGAGGATTACGGAGGCATATTGTAATGTTTGTCTTTAAATTTTTCATTGTTTTCATACAGTGTTGGAAAACAGAAAGGCCATTTTGTTTTTGAATAATTGAATTCAGTTTTTTTACGCAACTGTTTGTTCACTAAGTTGAGTTTTATTGTACAGTATTCAAACAATAAAAATCGCACTGACTTTGTACCATAATATTGTGATACGACTTTTCATACTTTGGTAACTTTTTTACTTAAACAACAACAAAAAAGAGAATACTTCCATGTTCTGAAAGTTAAATGGTTCTGGTATTTTCTGAGTCATTTTAATTGATGAGAATTAATTTATAAGACTTAAATCATTAATACATTATTATAATTTCCAGGCGGCCATTAAGTGAGTCATGTGCAGCCCGTAAATGAATAATTATGGCTAAATCTATATATATAAAAGCCAAATCCACTGACTCACAGATTATGATTTTTCAAAAATTACTGAACGGATTGTTGGAACGAAATTTGGTATGTAGCTTCCTCTAGGGCCGTAGGTGCTCACTAAGAAAGTTTTTACAAAAACTTTTAATCTCAGGGGTGGTTTGGGGGGTCAAAGTTACTAAATTACGATTTCTCCAAACCGTTAAACGGATTGGAATGAAATTTGGTATGTAGCTTCCCCTAGGGCCATAAGTGCTCGCTAAGAAAGGTTTTCAATAAATTCGAAATTTTAG
>JAGFPH010011891.1:792-17092 GCA_018207615.1 Philaenus spumarius | reverse complement strand
GGTTAGGGATGGGGGAGGAATCGAACTGGTCAATAACAACGGTTGTAGAAGTGGCGAATTGCTTAAATCTATTTGTTCGTTTAAAACTAAACTTACGTCCTTATTAATTAACCTCTTAATTTCTAACATTTCCAAAGCATCTAACTTATTACCCTTACAATTAACATGAAGTACATCAAAATCCGTATTTAAATTAAAGTCTAAAATGTCATGATGTGTTTTTAAATGGTTAGAAAAACTAGAGTCATCATAGTTTAATCGCCAACTTCTATTATGTTCGCTTAATCTAGTTTTAAAACTACGACCTGTTTGCCCTACATAAGCTGCATTACAAATTTTGCAACTTAATTTGTACACTCCACTTTTTGAAAATTTACTAATTTTGTCTTTGGAATTATTTAACATATTTCCCAGACATTTATTATTGTAATAGGCAGGTCTACAATGCTTTCTCTTTTCTAATAATTTACCTACGGTAACACTAACTTTACCGATGTAATTGATTCTACGCCATTTATCTGTAGTTTCATTTTTACCATTATTATTAGGGAATATAAGTTTTTTAACATTCTTTTTTAATTTGTTTTTTAACTTTTGTTTTCCTGATGTATAGGCCTACCTATTCATACTGACTTGTATCAACTATACACAAGTGATGTATAAAATTTACTTATATGAAAACTAGCTGACCCGGCAAACGTTGTTTTGCCATATAAATATTTTCAAGTAATTTCTAGTGTAGACAAAAAATAGCTTAATTATTGTAAGTGTGTATGAATGTGGTATATATGCGTGAAATAGGCATGGAGCGCTGTGAACGATGAGGGAATATATAAATAACAAAAAGCAAACATTATTTTTAAGTTATTATAATTTATACCCCCCCACCCCCTCCCCCCTTAGGGGTTGGTGATAAAAGGGTAAAATTTTAGGGTTGTATGTATTTTTTAATGCAACAATAAAGATATTAAAAAAATGTCTAAAAATTAAAGAAAAATGTTAAGGGTGGACAACCCTTATCACTAAGGGGTATGAAAAATAGATGTTAGCCGATTCTCAGACCTACTCAATATACTCACAAAATTTCATGAGAATCGGTCAAGCCGTTTCGTAGGAGTACGGGAACGAACATTGTGACACGAGAATTTTATATATAAAATATGCATTTAAAATCGCTATATGTATGCCTATGCTCAAAAATTAACCAATCATTAACGTCATCAAATTGAACTTTTTCTTGGATTCGTCTTAGATACTTCTTTTAATTGAAAGATTTTTTTTTAGTTTCTGAACATCTGTTTTTTTTAACAGTGTTGTAAATAAAGTGTTTTTAACAGCAACATTATGTTTAGGTTAGTAGCACTAGGCCTACTCTTGTTTATTTAAAAAGATAACAGGGAGGCAATTGTAAATTTATACTGCCATTACTGACGGGAGAATGAAATAAGGCAGGTGAGAATTTTTGCGCTGTTGCCAGATATGGGACTGGCAAAGCGAGGCACGGTTGAGAATCGCTCGCTCTGCGACACGATCTGGCAACACTGAGCATCCGATACATTTACAAACGGTTAAATGTTTGTAAATATTTGCTAAATGAATAACAGTTAAACAAATAAATAACCAAATCAAATATTTTCACCCTGTTTATTAAAAAATCTAATATTATTAGATTTAAGTATCTATTCAATAGATTATTATTAGTAGTTAATTATTATTTGAAAATATACAATTATAACAAAATACTACGAGATGCTCTTCTTTCTCAGTTATTGTTTTCTTTCACACTTTAAAATTGGATTTACACATTTTTTACAAATTAATGAAAAGATTTAGAATGCAATACAAAACAAATACTAAAATATACTTGATTATGAAAGAATAAAAACAAGAATAAAGAATAATTAAACAGCATGATCGGACCAACGTCTGTGACAGGACCTATTAGATTTGCGTGCAATTTTAATGTCGTTAATCACCCACTCTAAAAACCAAAACGGTGCTTTGGAGACAAAAAATATTTAAACAACAGTTTTAGTATGTGTGATTTCCTACAAAGTTCCAGCTGATGAAACATCGTTACTTAGAAAATTTAAAAAATCCTTGCTTACTGAAAATTTTATGTCAGATGATTCCTGAACTAAAGTTTGCATTTTACTTTTTTAATGTGTACAATTAGGCCTACATAAAAATATATTTCAGGTAGAAAATGAGATAGGTATAATCCTACATCTTTCCTCTAAAAACCTGCCTTATACATTTTTTTTATTAAAGATAACTCAACCCATAAGTCACCTACGGCTAAGGAGAGCAAAGCAGGTTACGCCTCGACAAAACTATTTGGTCTGGTAAGAGACTAGTTTTCTTTATTATTATTACTTATTCGGACATTTGCCATCATTTGTGTGTTAAATAATCAAACACGACGTTTCGGGAATACAAATCAATTCCCGTTCTCAAGTGACTAAAACTAACGGTACATAAACCTAGGCAACTAGGCCTATGTAAGGGTGAACAAAATAAAACTACAATTATTACTAACCTTAAATATCTACATGATGGATCTCAGAGATAAGACTGAGAAGTCAAACACAACAACCACAGACACAACACAATTCATGCACTGAGCACACGCAATTGATGGCAAGCGGCTAGCTTGCTGGCTAGAAAAAGACTGACAATAGGTCAGAGTATTCAGGCGTGGCCAACAGGAAGGGGTGGTTTCCTATTGTTTCTACATGTTCAAGTGTTTCGCTCGGGAACGGGTTATAACACCACGTGGTGATTCTACTGGTAAAAGTTCAGCATTTTTATTAGACGGTAACATAAGTTTTATTATTAATATGGTTATTATAATCAAGTTTTAGTTCTTTTTTTAATAATGGGAGCCATAGTGGCCTAACTTTAATGCTTGTTTGGCTGATAGGGTTGTCCGCTAATTTTATATACGAGGCTTCAATTATTTTACGTTTGTAAAGATTACTTTCCCGGTGTATGATTTTTGCCTCTTCCCAATTGAATTTGTGATTTTCGGACCATATATGTTCTGCAATTTTCGATTTATCGACTAGGCCTAACCGTACATTATTTTTGTGTTCTCTTATTCTAATGCTTAAAGGTCTTTTTGTCTCGCCAATATATTGCCTATCACATTCACATTTAATACTGTAAATACAGTTTTTAGAATCCTGTGTGCCATTTTTAGGTTTAGTTTGGACGTCGTGTTTGATTATTTAACACACAAATGATGGCAAATGTCCGAATAAGTAATAATAATAAAATTCAACATCCATCATTAACAAACAATAACTTTAAACAGAGAACTAGTTTTCTTAGCGCAGAAATTATCAAACGCCTTATTCCGTGCTCGAGACTGTAGGTTGAGGATTACTACTAGAGGTATGTTAAGTTTCTCATTTTTAATGTCTATAGAGTAATATCGGACATTCCTGCGTAAATTTATAATACTCCTCACTACTGACAACTTTGAAGATGGCGACCTTTTGTCAGTGCGCTGCCAACCTAAGAACACTCTAACTAATTAAAAGTGTTCAAACTGAAAATGCTATAGGCTTTGTTTGTGTTTAGATTGATATTTTACTTGTTACACAATTTATTTAAGTTACAAATCATTTTCATTTTTCATTAATATTTATATATTGATTCAAGTTTACCAGAACGTGATGATTTATTGTATTGCTGTTTTCTTACATGCAAGTTAGGCCATCATGATGTATAATAGTTCATTAAGTTTTTAAGCTATAAATGTATAGTTAAAGTGACTCTAAGTTGTTCTACTAAACACATTGGAATAGCTGGGTGTATGGCAATCATTACATTTTATAGTGTTGTGTAAACACTTTGTGAAATATTAATTCTTATTACATTACAGTATATTTAATATGCCGTGAAGTTTAATTTTAAGGTATTGTTTTTTTACAATTAGTTAAAATACATTTTATAAAACTATGTTTGCTGTTAGTAATAACAATGAAATATTATGACTGAAGCATTTTCTTGCTCATATGTTTGTACTTGTGCCACAATGTTGCAAGGAGGCGTATTGTAATTCTTTCCGCTAGGTATATCTAAGTAGAAAATGATTGAGAAGTTATTTACAACATGTTTGATTACTTTTCGGTAGTTTACCCATTCAAAAGAATTTGAGATAGCCAATATACAGCCAGAATTATTCTGACAATTAAAACATATAGACGTACCTTATTTCTATCTATGTGAGGGATTTTTAAAATCCTAAGTTTAAAATCCTAAAATCTAAGTTGAAATTTAAAATAAATTGTCTTTGGTCATAGACATGTTTATGAAAACATGTTATGTTTATACAAGTCCAATAGAAAAACATGTTTTAATAATAACGTAAAAAATTCCCTACCCGTTTGCAACAAAGTCCATACAGTTTGTTTTTACAATTACCGGCACCTCTACCACAATATGACAAGAAGGTGTAGCCTATTGTAAATTTTACGGCCATACCTGAATATCATAATAATTGGAATATATTTTGGACAAAATTATGAGTAAAAAAGTGGTCTAGAATGTAATCACAATGTTTAATTATATTGTTAAATGTTTTGAATCAATATATGTACTCATAAAAGCTACACAGGCTATAGCAGCCAAACAAATAGTAAAAAGAAGCAAAATATTACTAACTTAGTATATTTACTTGTAAGCCAAATAATACTATTCTTAACCTTCGGGCGGGCGTGCCATCTGGGCTCATACATTTCATGCCATAGACGGCATTTTGGCCGCCTTCGAATAATATAACTTTTTTAGCTCGTAAGTGCATCTGTATACCAATGATCTAATATTAGGAGATTCCAGAATTAAATTCATGGTGATTTCGATTATTAAAGTTCTCGGAATTTTCCGATTATTTCCGAATGTATCTGATTCCGTACATTCGGAATCATCCTGTTAAGAAAGCGTTAGTCAGAGTTCATCCAAGTAAGGACAATAAATAAAAATAAAGACTGAAATAAAATACAACAAATGTTTACTTACATTTTACATTGAGGGCCAAAAATAAAAGAAAGAGACTGAAAAAGAAAGTAGACGTACCTACCTACATACAAAAATGAAATTACCTCCTTCTTGTAAATAATAAAATTCACAAATATGCTACGTACAGATATATTTGATGAAACTACAATAAACAGCCATGAAATATCAGCAAAATTGTGACAAAAATACAACAAATGTATACTTAAATTTTACATTGAGGGCCAAAAAAAAATGCACACCTAGTAGAGCGCTGGACGGCTAGTCAACTTTGACACTCATTTACAAGAATTGTTCGTAACACTAGGATGGCTTCTGACTGCCATGTGGTTTCTAATGATGTAATTAGAGAATACCTGTGTGTTTCGTTGCACTGCGAATTGTCTTTGTCTATGTAAGATCGTTTTTAGTGAAAAACGAACAAAAATGACGCCATAGCGCCCGCCCAAAGGTTAACACACCATAAAAAAAAAAATAATAAAGCCAACTAGCTTACTATAACAACATTCAGTTTAGAGATGTTAATAGTCGTTATTTCACGATAGCAGTTCTAACTTACACTGCTAAAAAAAAGTAACTGTTATGTTACTGTGTTCTGATCATAGAAATATCCATCCATATCCATTATTAAAATATGATGTTAAGTGTTCAATTAAATCTTTTGAAAAAAATAAAAGCAAATATGTTTTAAAAATATAAAAAACAATAGTCTAAGCAAACAGAATTTAAATAATTTATTTACGATTAATAATTATTGTTAGTGTATCAATATTTGGGTTTAGTTTTGATTGGCAAATTAAAATAGGTTATTATTACTTTGACCATAAACATTAAACTACTTAGAATTTTAACAATAGGCCCATTTGAAATGTTAGTAAATTTTTATTATAAAATAAAAATAAGGGATAGGCCTACTAGGCTACTATGTAAATAGAAATAATAATGAAAAATTAAAAACTTTAAACAACGATAGCGTTAAGCATAGGCTATATTATAGGCAACTGTAATACAATATACAACAACTCAATATAGCAATAACAGAAATATTATCTCTGTTCTGGCTCCAACATAAAACAAAGCTCTAATCCTTATTGCTACTAAACAATCACAAGTTAGAATATGCAACTTTGAATTTTTAGCTCTTAGCAGTAGTTAGCAGTTAATCGCATAAAAATGATCCTACTGCCTGCGGCAATTTAGAGTTTTAGGACAATAGGCGCAAATTTACTATTCGACCCTCGGCTGACCTACGGCAACAGAAATGCAATAATAAAAAAATAGCCTAAAGTTCTAACTTAAAGTCTTTAAGTCACAGTATATTTATTTACCTGTATTCAACATTTAACAGTAGAATGTAAAACAATGTCATCGTCTGCAAAAATTTCAGCCGAGGGTCGAATAGTAAATTTACGCCGGACAATAACAAGTGACAAGACAGCAATTAAGTTTTGTTAGAGAATAGAGTAGGTAGCAGATACAATCTGTTACTCTAGAGTAGAAGTTATGTTATTGACATAGCAACTCCAATTTAGTTTAGGTTGGCAGCACCTAAAACAAGGTCTTTGTTTATTGGTTTGTTTATTCCAAAGAATATAAGGCAGCCAGATTTATTTTGACAGTTAAATAGGCTACAACATAAAATATACTCATACATACATACCTTATTTGACTATTTCGGGAAAAGTATACTAACACTCCAGCTAATATATATATATGTTATACAAAACAACTAGGAAAACATTTGATATGACTAGAGACTGTAATTTTAAAATTCAGACCTTTTTTAAAACTTTCTTTTTCAAATAAATAAGTTAGCAACCAAACCTTCAAATCCGCTGAAGTGTTAATGTATACTTTCACCCATATTTATATCTATGTGGGGGATAAATTTGCAAGTTGAAATTGTTGAATACAAAAATATAAACTTAATTCGCATATGAAGACATGTTTTTAAGAAACAGAGTAGTGCTGCTAACCTGAGCACATTGTATTATTGAATTATGACTAGACTGTAAGTTAGAACTTCAGATTATTTTAATTTTTAATGCATTATGGTGAGGTGTAATATAAACCTCAGCCAAACCTAATATTAGCCTACCCGTATAATAAATAACCCTACTTACTCGTTTTTGCAGCGACGTTCAAGAACGCTCCGATTTACAGTTCGTTTAAAAGTTTTGTAAACGTCTTTTAGTTCTATATTGATTGAATGTATTGCACTTTAAATGGTATGTTGTATTATGAACACTAAAATGGGAACTTTTAAAATACCTAAATTTGTTACAAACCTTCCGAAATTCTGATTACAGTACCGTACTTTTCTTTGAGAAAATAAAATAACAAGTGCTACCAACTTTTTTTCTGAAGTCGACTACACTACGTTCTAGGTTGTAGACGGGCTTGGATAAACAAAAGCTTTTTAACTTTTATTTATATTATAATACTGTACCGTGGGCGTATATATTATAATATAACTTTTTTTTAAATAAAATGTGTGCTCCAATTTGTTGGGTGTCAAATTTATAATCTTTCTTTTTTTATTCAATTAATATAACTTCAAAACTTAGGCCTATATTACTAAACTAGTATCTCTACTATATGAATAAGAAACACATTAAATGTTCAATTTCTTTAAATATATTTTACTTTCTTGATATCGTATTGCAATAATTAGTTTTACAGATATTTATTTAGCTCTTTACTCATATCTCGGGTTCTTTACATGGGTTGGTGGACTCTATTTAATATGTAATTTTAATCAGTATAATTTTTATAACTATAGGCTATACATAAATTGGTTCTTAAATTAAAATTCATAAAGTTCAAATATTATTTAGAATTCAAAAATTTATACAGTTCACATAGATATTAAGATAAATTTTGCAGTTTCTCCTTGTTACAAATGAAATGGATTGTTATTACCTCAAATTCTGTGGTTTATTTCAAATCGATATATTATTATACAAATATACTTGCAATTCTCTTCTATTTGATTTTATATTCTTCTATATAGAATTACTTTAAATATGATTGTTCCACAAGCATAAATACATGTAACATTTACAAAATCTGTACTGGTACTCCTTTTTTAAGAAGGGAATTTTTTCAATTGTTCTCCCGGTTTCTACTGCCTCACTTACTAAAAGTCTGTGATTTGTCTTTACAACGGCATTGGTTTTATATAACACATATATTTTTTAAACATGTTCACCTTTCTTTTCACTAAACTTGTTAAACTCGTTTTACCATTATAATTGGTAATAATTGTCCATATTTTTACATAGATTAAATAGTTTCTTTAGTTCTTTACACTTTATATATTTTATTATTTCATCGATTTGCAATTTCTGACTTGCATTGCAACAGCTGTTGTGTGGTCCTTCTCTATTTAATATTTGATGTTTGATCTATTCATTTTATATTTAGGCTAGTTCTTAGTAGTTCAGTTTAAAATAGTTTTGTTCATTGTAACCACTACCATAATATAAAATATTTATTTCACTAAACACTTTCCCTTTTTATTAAACAGATTCTTAATTCAACCTAGTTTCACAATTTTATTTATATCTATATTATACTCCATGAAATAAAGTTACATCAAAATATTTACAATGTTTGTATTTTAGGTTATCTTACCAATGTTATTAAAACAAATTGTTTATTAACCCTGGAACCGTACACCTCAATTTCTGTTACACTAACCGTACACAGGGGTACTGGGTGCCCCAAAAATAAAAAATAATTTTTAATGGAAATTCTTTTTGTTTTATGCAAGAAACATTATAAACGTGTTCTTTAGGCCTTAAATTATTGCAAAAACATACTTTTAATTACTTTTTAAATATTTTAGTAAACATAATAAGAGAATTGCGAAAACCTTAATTTTTTAACAAAGTTTTCTAAAGTTGCAGTTTTTGAGTTTTTTATCTAGTTTTCTTCACTACAACTGGCACAAACACTTTTTACATGATTTTTGCAAGTGAACTGGTTGCACTCAGCACACAAAATTGAAGAAAAATTTAAAACGCACAGAATTGTACACTTGAAGAAAAACTTACACTAACCCTACACCGGGGCACTGAGTGTCCCAAAAACGTTCTACAAAAGGAATGTGATGTGTCACAGCCGCAGCAAACATAGCAACTGACAGCTTGTCAAGGTCAAGTAAAAGTCACCGGAGCTGGCTGCGGTCAGTGTTGTTAACTCAAATTTATAGCAAAACTAAAATTCTCTGGGGCACTGAGTGCCCCGGTGTACGGTTCCAGGGTTAAATTAGGTAGGTATAAATATATAAGGTAGGTTTTAATTAATTTAACTCTTGTTTATCTAATAATGCTTACTTCATAATTATTTATTTATGTTACTTATGGTTATTTTAAGCTCTAGGCTTTTAGTTAACTTTTGACATTCATTTATAGGCCTAGCCCAGTGGCGCACCCAGGGGGGGGCTTTGGGGGCTTAACACGTTCACTGCGGCGGGGGTACCGGTACGTCCAGCGGTGTCTATTCGCATGCGCACGGAGTACCGGTACCCCCGCCGTATTGTCAATGCTTTTCAGTTTGGTGTGTCCTTGACACTGCAAGAAGCAAGTTGATGTTAAGTTTGTTTGTTCGGCAACTAACTGGGGAGTATAAATTGTGTGTAGTCTTAAGTTCGCGTATCCCGCCTGATTTTTACAGCTCTTTTTCTGCGCGTATTTTTAAGTTCGCGCTCCCCTCTATTTATTAGTCTTTTGTTTCAATCTGCTGACCATACAATTACTAAAATAACAAAATTAAAACCAAATTCAAATCGAACCTCACAAAAGAAATGTTGGAGGTGCAAAAAAAGCACTCAGTATGAGTGTATGACATGTTCAGAACATCCGGGACTTTGTGTAGTTGGTTGTTTTGACAATTACCACAGAGGTCAATAAATGATGATTATGGTCGGATAGTAGGGTTGTAAATTTGTGGAAATATATATTCTTAATTATTTATAATAGTTTTTTTTTGTGATATTAAAGAAAAGTGTCCACAAACATAACGTTTTGTAAGTGTGCGTCGGGTGGAGCCGGGCGCTGTGTGCGCAGAGAGTACCGGTACCTCCGAAATAAAAAACTAAAAAAAAGTGGTTTTGAAGATGGAAACCAACAAATAACATCTAAATTCAATAAAAAAGACCTCAAGGTAAGGTTTAAACAAAAAAAAATGTTTAGCATATGGGGTACATAATGGGCTTAATTTTAGCAGTGAACGTGTTAAGCCCCCCCCATGGGGCATGGACCTTGGGTTAGCTATATTTATTTTTCACTTTTTTAAATATAATAAATGTCAAACATAGATTGAATCAAAGAGTGCAAGCTTTTAGTAAAAAGTATTTAGGCCTACGTATACAGACAGTACAACCACTGTGTAGTTTTTATAAAAATGTCTTAATTGAAAGTAGCGGAAGCCTACTCAAAGCTGAGTTTGAATTGTGGCACAAAAGCTTCAAGACCCACACCAACATACCAAGTAATGGAATTGATTTGTTGAACTTATGTGACAAGGACTTGTTTCCTAATATACACACAATGTTGAGAATATTGTGTACTATCCCTGTGACTACAAGTACTGTACAGCTGAAAGGTCGGTCATTCTCTACATTACGTCGATTAAAGACCTATCTTAGAAATACCATGGGTGCAAACAGACTGAGTGGCCTGGTAGCATTGAATATTCACCGGGAAATTGAAGTGACTAATACAGAGGTAGTTTCTGTTCTCAAAAAATCGTCCAGACGTCTAGATTTCATTTTGTGAATTATTATCTTGCTTTAACTTACATCTCAATTTCATTGTGTTATCATTAAATTTACACATTCAAAATTTAAATTGTATTATTTCTTTCCCAAATACTAATATTGTATTTCTATGAAAACTTCAAAACTACTTAAAGGTATAAATTATTCCAGGGGCTTATTTCATAATAAACTACAATCTAATCCACAAGGTTTACCTTGTAATTTCAAAGAGATTTCCATTGAGCTAATAGCTGATTTACAATAATATTATTATTAACTTGTAGTTTATCATGAAATAGGCCCCAGATAGTAGCTTCTAGCTTACTCAATCATCTGGTGATCATGCAGCATGCAGTCATGTACTTTTACAGTCCTGCAGAACAATATAGTAATAAGCCGACTAAATTACTTAGGTATTACTGGTCATTTAGTTCATATAATGGACACGTTTGATACTAGAGAAGCCCCCCCCAAACCAAAATTCTGGGTGCGCCCCTGGCCTAGCCTATGTTAATTTATATTGACATTATTTATGCCTTTTAATTTATTTAGGCCACCAAATTAAGTTATCAATTTATATAAATGTTATAACAGTCCCCTAAATTTATAATTTTTTATAATATTTACAAATTTTATGAATAAATTATAAATTTTCATAATAACATTTCTATTTTGAATCTGTCATACTTTAACATATTTGACATATCTTATTCACAACATTTAACAAAAATAACAAACAATTAACAACATATTTATATACAACATCATTTTAACAACATGAACAATAAGCAATATATTTTTTATATTTCATTTTGCCTATTGCAATCTCCCTTTAATTATTTATTTACAAATTTATTCTTCCCCCAATCTTAGTTTGGTTTCTCATTTGTTATTTTTCTTTTCATGGAACTTTTTTAGACTTGTTATATGGAACATTCCTTTCTGTCTAACATATTCTGTATTTCTCTGTGTACTGCTTCCTGGTATTTTATTGGGATAGGGTAACTTTTTTGAAAAAATGGTTTATTTTGTGAAATTTTAATTTTGTGTCCATAACAGTTACACCTGCCTGGTAATTCCGAAAATATAGTTTTATGTTTAAATAACAATTTTCCCAGCTGCTCCTTTTGTGCAGCATTTAACAATTCCAGATTATTTACCTCTGCTATAATTTGGTCTGCAGATAGAGTTCCATTACCATTTGAATTATATTTTAAGCCTATATCATAATTATTTATATCTTCATATTTCTTCCAACTATCATATCTATTCTCTTGTATCATTATATCATTTCCTTCTTCAATTAAATCACACCTAACTCCATTAGCCTACTCTCTGTACTATTCATTTCCAATACTTCATTTATATTATTATATTCCATTAATATCTTATTAGTATTAAAATCAAGCTTCATTTTTAACTCACATATACTGTCCATTCCAATTATAATCTCTGTTAATAGTTCTGGTATTACCAAACATTGCATATGATATATTATTTTATTTTATTCTACTTTTAACATAGCCTAACTATCTTCTCAACTCTTCTACTTTTCTTTCCTGTGGCTGTTAAAATATGAATTCCTGTCACTGGTAATTCTTCAATTCGACCAAATCTATGTACATTTTGCTTATACCATTCCTGTTGAATACATGTTGCATTGCTCCCTGTGTCCAGGGCCGCTTTTCCGAATAGGCACGCTAGGTACGTGCCTAGGGGCGTAAAGGATTTGGGGCGCCAAATTTTGAATACGAAAAAAATAAAGAAGGCGGAAAATGATGCCGTAAGGTAACTGATAATTTATGAAGAAGAATGTTTAGGCCATGAAACTCCTTACGGCTGCCGGTTGCCAGTCCGGGACACGGCGGGTCCATAGGTGGTGGATAATGGTAATACTCTCTGACTCTCCAACAAAATCAAAAGAATAGTAATGATAAGAGCCAACGAAAAGAAAGAGAGTTAAGCCTCGGCTACGATACGAGCGGCGGGCGGCAGTAGCAGGTGCAAGCGGCGCACGAAAATTATTTAACTGATGGAGTTTCCTTGTTAAACACGGTTGGCTGGCTACGATACAAGCGGCGGATGTGCGTTGGCTAACGCTCGCCGCTCAAGATCAAATCAGTTAGAAAATTTTTCGACTGCCGCCCGACGCTCATGGGTTTCTTTACTTTCAACAAACATATGACATTGGTTAAAAAGACAAAATTCAGTATTTTTTATACGTATACGTTCATGGCATACAACGACCACTTATATACAAAATTTCAAGAAAATCCGACGGTAAACAAAAAAGATGCTAATTTTTGTGAGTATACTTTCGGAATTTTGTATTCTGTTCGAGGGTTTATTTATTCTTTAAACACCATGAATTATGGAATAAACAACACCAATGGATTAAAACTTTCTGTTATGGGACTACTTGCCATTGTTATTTTCACAGGAAGCATATATTTAAAAATTACTCCCTTCCCGGGTTACACCTGAATTTATGTTAAAGTCCAAAATTCAAGAAAATCCGACGGTAAACAAAAAAGATTCTAAATTGTGCGGTTATAATTTTGGAATTTGGCATTCTGTTATTTATTTTTTAAACCTCATAAAGGATTTAAACTTTCTGTTGTGGGACTGTTTAACATTGTTATTTTCACAGGAAGTATATAATATTATTTTTAAAATACTCTCTACCAGGGTTACACCTGAATTTCTGGACCAAAGGAAATATCACTTAAGTCTACGGTGTAAGGTTACTATTTTGATTTGGGCGACTTTATTCTGTAAGGTTTATTTTTATATGAGGGCTCCACAAGATTCGACTTACGAATCAATTTTGCTTGGCTTGAGAGGTCTGACTCACAACTAATTGGTTAAAATAACTTTAGAGACGTTAATCGTTTGTATTAAATGTATAATTGATAATAAGATATTGTACATGACATATGATTAATTTAATGACTACACCTTTTCTACACTAATAACATTTAGATTATTTTTTTAAAATTTAATTTATTGAAAAAAAAACTTGAATTAACATGATACTTAATTATTGAAATTTGTTCTTAAGAAATGTACAAATTATTTAATATACAATTTCTTAATGATTAATTTCTCACATCGTCTCTTCCTCTAAATTTTACTTCATAATAAGTTGCTGAATTTACTAAACTAATTTTACCAGGATATTTTGATAATTATTATTCGTAATCTATAATGTTGTTAAGGGAGGCTGTACTATTCAATTACTATGCAGTCTCCTTAATATTTAATATATATAACTTATCCTTTATTAAAATAGGCTAACAACTAAACATTGTATAAAATATTTGAAATTAAAAGTTTGATAATTAAGTTGACATAATTTCTTACTTTAAAACCTTATCCTAAACAGTAGTTTCTAACCTTTTTAATTGAATCGGAATCTCCTTTCAATTGCTTATTAGGTATTATTAAATCCTTGGCAGCTAATTCTCTATAAAGAAGACCCGACCAAATTGCTTAGTTATTGTTGCTCTAAAGCTGTGAATTTATTTTATTACATTTATATTATTCCATTTACAATTTGTTTATAATTTTATTTTAATTATCTGGATATGATTTTGATTTGATTTAAATTTGCTTAACCTCGAGATCTGTCTTAACATAAATTGAAAATTTTAAATTACTTACATATTTGGCGATTTTCCCTTTTACTCACTTTTAAACTGATACTATATATTTTATTGATTATTTTATTTAACACTTTATTGATATTCATTTATCTATATTCGCACATTCACTGAACACTATTTATCCACTGGTTCCTGCGATGCCTTTTGAAATTGGTGATTGATTTTAAACTGATTGATGATTTTCACTTAGTGAGTTCGACTTGATGATTGACTCTTATTTGATGATTGATTTTAAATTATTTTTGTATTTTAAGGTAAAATGTACTTAGTCTTTTTATAGCGGGTTTTAGGTTTAAATATACATTGTGGTGTGAAGCGGGCTTTTAGGTCTTGCCCGTTCAAAAGATGTTAGAAGAAGACTCCGCTTTTTTTGCTCTTGCCCTACTCCTGCTACCGCGTCCTTTTGAAAAACTGTTTGTCATTGGCTAAAGATTTTTCACTCATCTCCCTATTGGACTTTCATTTTTCTAAAAATTTGTCTATCTGTAAATTCTTGTAAAAGCATTCTCATGATATTCTGCATTGTTCGCTAAAGCTATGTGAAATGCAATATGATTCTTTTCACTTGTTTCAGAGCAAGTTGTTCTAATGCTGCTGACTTGATTAAAATGTCTGGGAACGTAACCTAATAGTTTACACGTGTGTTACTAGTATCAGCTGTTATCTTTTAACTGTGTCCTTTCTTCATAACTAACTTCTTGGGAATATTGGTGTCTACCAATATATCCGTTACACTCCCCCTGCTGGGTGTAAAATTGTACCACCAATTTTTGTTTATTTATTTTCTCCCCTTTTGTATTGAAGTGAATTAAGACTATGTTTATTTTCTGGATAGTAGTGTAGTATCTGTGTTTATGTTTGTAGTAAGTCGATGTTTGTGGAATTGCTGATAACGTAGTATGAATCACATGTTTAGCTGATAATGTAGAAGGCAAGTGCTGGAATTCATGCGTTAGAGTTTCCTTGAAGGAAGTGTGGTTTTGCTGTGCCAGCATCAGGTCGTTTGCTTGATAACAGTTTGTTATTGTAGGCCTATTTAGAATTGGTGTTGTATATACAAATACGTTTTTGTATATCTATTTGAATGTGTAGTATTTTTGTTACTTTCGCAAGATGAAAATTCCGCTTGATCAGGGCTTCCTCTTCAAGTAACGAAAGTTGTTAGAAAATCTGTTTTCGGATAGTGTAGCTCCCAAGTTCATGACTCTTAGGAATACACACTATGTTCCCAATGTTGAGTTTGCATTCTAGGCTGTTTACTGGCGTTGGCGTTGTATACACATTGACGTTATCTGGTTGTCTTTAAATTGTTTACCGACTGTTATAATATTATCTACAAAGTTGTTTAGTAGATCAGATCTCGATGTTATTTACTTTTAAAAGCTTTACTTATTCAAAGTTTAATTGTTATTTAGTTTTACTTATTTAAATGATTACTGGTTTTTACTAAGGCTTTAATTGTTGCTGCAAATAAAAATTTGTATTACATTGATGATACTGCTGTTAAATACATAATTAGTGCTTAAATCTAGTACATGTAACTTATTTCTAATTTCTACAATATTAATTATAGACAGATCTCGATGATATTATATATATATTACATTGCAATGTACACGTAACATATTTTTGTTTATAATGACCTTCTGTGATACATTTTCATTCTCGAAATATGTATGGGTTCATTTTGTAGCTTTCCGTACTTTAATATTTCTACTAGGTATGTTAGGTTGTTAACCTTTTTTATAATCGAGAATGGACCAGTATATTGCATATCAAATTTCGTGGGTGTTTTTCCATGGAATTCCCGTTTTATTAAAACTTCGTCTCCTACTTGAAATTCAAAATC
>JAGFPH010011890.1:9812-31719 GCA_018207615.1 Philaenus spumarius | reverse complement strand
TGTACACATTTACCGAGTTAAAAATCTCCATCAGTATAGGTAGGTTTAGATAAAGTCTGTTGTTGTTAAATTGTTAAATCACGAATAGGCCCCCAGTGAAAAATCACAGACAGAATAATTGGATACACATCAGAAATACATCATGTAAAAAAAATACTATTTAAAAACAACAGACTTTATTTATGCCTACGTAACTATTGCTGCTGGTAATTTTTAACTCGGTAAATGTGTACAACTATAAGGATTATAAATAAAACTGTAGGCCTATTTGTAAAAAAACGTACTATTTACTACTACGCTGGGTTTTGTAGTATTACAGATGAGTGGTGAAATCAGCTGTTATATTATACAATGTATAAATAAATAAACTTAATTAACTGAACTAAATCAAAATATTAAAATCAGGTAAGTACTGTTTTGTAGGCCTACTCATAACTCGCGAAATATTAGTACGGGTCAGCTGATTTCAAGCTTAAAACAATTCTAACCTTTAAGACAAATTATTTATGTTTAATACTTACAAAATAAATTTAAACGAGCAAATTAAATGGAAACATTTATAGGAGACAGCTGATGGAAATATTATAGGAAACAGCTGATGTTTGTCATATGTATCCTATTGATTTTAAATTACATAACCCCAATGTTAAAAATTTTCAATTTTCAAATGAGTTTTTCAGAAAAATACGAGTTTTCCTGAGGTATTGGTTTTCACCAATCGATTTTTTAGTCCCAAAAGCCTCTAATCCCAAACTTTCAGCAAAATCCTTCCGCTGGATCTCAAGATTGCTCGTACAAACACACAAACAAACCAACAAACAAACAAACAGACATTGCTCGTATTAGAGTATAGGATTTACCTTTTAGGTCTGTTTAAATAATACTATTTGAATGTTATTAGCTAGTTTCATCTACACAGAGACATCATCAGGCTTTGCTCTCGTCATGAGTACAAACTTCACACATTAAAAACACAAACACATAAACACATTCTAATGGGGTGGGACGCCACCTATTAGAAGACAAGTTTTTGCCCAAATTTTGGAAAAATATGAGTTAATTTAATTTTGTTCTAAGTCCCAGTATAGTAAAGCCAAATTATCTTGGGGCAGGAGAATATATATATTAATTCTAAATCATGAACCATGTCATGGGGTTGTATAAGGGGAACAATGAAGGTGAACCTTGCTAGACTAGTTCGATACAACGTGTTGCTTGAAACTGACGAAATCTGTTTATATAAACATAAGGGACTTAGAACATCCTATATTTGATAAAAAATCAAAATAATGTAAAACAATTAAAACGTAACGGAATGGATATTAGTTCAAAATCATGAAAACATATGTGATTAGTTTTAAAGGAGAATAATTATAATTTAGGACAATTATGATGATTGTTAAATTGTATAATGTTTTGTTTGATTTGTATAAAGGTAATTAATGGCAATACAAACTTAAAAACTGCCCCTTGCAGTTTTCAATTTAAATGTGTTTCTTATTGGTTATGAGCGTGTGAGTCCACGTGTCATGAATATGTAATTTAATTATCAAATATAATTTTGTTTTTGTTATGAGTTATAAGTTGTAAAAGAGTTTAGTTGATATTTAAATTAATTAATAATTAAGTAACTTGGGTAGCGATTAGATCTTTTCCGCCAGTGTGAAAGTTAGTTTGACAAACAATAACGAAATCTTTAATCGCGAATAACTAGTGAACCGGTCAGCGTAGCATCATAAATGACATTCGAAAAAATTACAAATAAATCAAGGAAACCGAATATCATTTTTTTTTTTCGAAGTTGATGCAGTGGAAAAAGTTATTAACAATTTAAAAATAAAAGAAAGTTTTTCGTGTAGATTGCCTGTAACGACAAACTCAAGGTCAAGGTCAAGAAATCTTGTCGAACGCAAGACAGAATCGTAACTCGTAAGGGTTAGTAGACATTTAGAAGCCAAAGATACCAGACGTTGTGGAACTACTCATCAAATCAGCCTTAAACAACCCAGGAGCGAGCAATCCGACATCTGGACCAACAGGACCCAACGCCATCCTACCCTGGATCTTGAGGGAAGAACTCAACTTCATGCTAACTAGGTACAGGAAAAGCTCAGACATTTTATTTATTAATTTTGATTTTTGATTTATGCATTTTAAATTAAAATTTAACTAAATTCTTGGTGATGCATTGTTAAAGGCTGGTTTTAATATAAAGTAAATTCAGGTTAATGAAATAAAATAATTTTATTATGATATAGTAATTTGAACGGGTTACACTCACCTTGTTTTTCATTGCCTAAAAGAAGAAATAAAGAAATTTATGTAAAATATACGACGGAAATGTAAGATGAAAATTCATGATAAGGATTAATATATGTTTGATATATACATAAAGACTAGGGGCTCTGCCCCTGGACGCTTCGCGTCCCAACCCCGCCTCGGCATTCGGCCTCAGATGGCTGCTTCGCTTCGCTCGCAGTTTGTAAATTTGCTAAAGAATCTCGTTAATCTTTGGCTCGTTTGTACATAGGTGACCAAGTACAAATCAGCTGTTTTATTTGGCAGCTGACTCAAACTCATTAAACATTATCTCCATAAGATTAACATAGGAAATTTGAAGGATTGTTTGCCGGAGCTCCTTCTCGGGTGAATAGAGGTTACACAGAAGATTGGATCTTATATCTGATGGAAAGTCCTTAGTTTGAAATTTAAATTTCTACAACTTTTGTATTTAACATTTTTTCTTTCTCTTACCGTTTTCTTACTAAATGCGCTCAAAGTCGGAAAATGAAGAAATTGAAAAAAATCGAAAAAATCTTTCCCGCCCAAAAGGTGCTTCCAAAATTTAAAAATGTTAAATTCTGGCAATTTTCCCAAAAGTTTCTCGTCGAGAGCTTTAATTCAAGTATGAGGTCGAGGGGGGTACGATTACGGGAAGTTCCTAATAATTAATGTCAGTGAATCAGTGTTACCGTCTAGCTTTATATAAGTAGATGTTAGCATGTAAGAATATATCTAAAAGAATATAATTTGCATTTTGTTAAGAAAAATAAAAGAAGAAACTTTAAGTGTAGAAGAGATTGAGTTTTAATTTCATAAAAACCAAGTGAATGGATTTTAAAATTTAAAAATATACGGTCAACTGCTCTGACCGATTTAACAAGTTTAAAGTATACGTAATTTTGCAATATTTATTTTCACAAGTAGAATATGTCCTGAAAGTTTACCCGCTTCTTCCAGAATCATCCTGAATTAAAAAAACATCTAAATCAATCTGCACTGTAAGCCTAAAATATTGCTTAATACTATTTTCCACCAAATAATTTCCATATTGCAATACATGTTTGTCCAACAAATGAGAAATTGTAACACACATAAATTATGAACTACCTTTAACTCTTTTATGGAAAGACATAATGGTTTCTTCGTACTAATAAAGTTCTATCGTTTGAAAATAAAACGAAAAAGTCTGGCGATTTCTACTTTTACTTAAGGTAATTTAATTGAATTTAGATGAAATCACGGGGAAACCGATTGGACCATTACCTTGGCTTGCAATCCGGGGTAAGAAACATGAAGTTGACAACAGTGCAATTGGGATTTACAGTATAGTTTAGTATTTCGTTTCGGTCTAACAGTACTGTAACACAAATTATTGCTCGTTTGATACGATGATTTTATTAGCGTTTTAGAGATGTTTTACATTACAAATTTTAAACGACCGCAATTTTGTAACCGCACGAAAGAACGTTTTGGTTTTGTAAACGATGCTATAGCAAATATGTGACCAAAATTTCTGTTCAATATATTTGATACACCCAAAGATATTAAGTACTTTGTGAAAAAGAACAAAATGTTGGAAAACTGGAAAACGAAGTATTTCCCAACCTATGTTCATACAACGATTACATAACAATAAGACGAACAGTTTAAATGTGTAGCATTCAGACAGGAAAAGTAGGTATCCTTATATATATAATACGTGAAGCAGTATTTGCGACCACATCTCCTCCCTTATTTCTGGGCCAAATTTAATGTTTGAGTTGTCAAAAAGTTCGTCTCATTTCGAAGTTTTGCAATAAGGTTTTAGATGTCAAATGGCTTTTTTATCCTTAATGGCGTGAGCTAATCTCAAAGGTCGGGGTTTTCTCACAAGATTAACATGGAACGAATTTAAAAAACAATTCTATACAAAACAGCTGTTTGTAATAAGAAACTCACTAATCCAGCTGCTTTCGTGGATGTAAATAATGATGTTTACAGTAAAAATAATAATAATGTTTATAATAATAATTTAAAAACCATTTCTATACAAAACAGCTGTTTATAATAAGAAACAAACTAATACAGATGCTTTCGTGGAAGTAAATAATTATTTTTAAATAACACAAAATACAGTTGATTCGGATGTCCAGCTTTTAGTGCAAAATTATATTTTAAGTTAGGCCTATACTGAACCAACTCCTGTTTCAACCCACACAAACCGATAAAAACTTGCGTTACGGAAATTAAAAATAAGACAAAACTATGTTAAATCCTAATTAAAAATAAATAAGACACATATTTATTGATAATATACGGTAATTAATTGATGGTGAGTAGCTTTTTCGTTAGGTTTTTTGTAAGTGTACACCTTGATGGTTCTTTTAACTTTTATTATAACTGTTGTTATAAAATATACGAAATAATTTGATTTGAACATTTAACATGATTTACCATCTTAGTTTTGAGGTTATTATTAATAATACACCTTAATTATAAATAAAACATAACATATGTTTTTAGAAGGTCCAATCGGGGGTTGGCGTACGCTGGGGTCTCCCCTAGTAAAAGTGAATTTGCGCCATCAGTCGCTAGGAGCTCTGAGAGCACGTTTTGCCGGCCGAGTGTGGGAAAAGGATGGGAAAGAGGAGGAGAAATAGAGAGGTCCGACTGTCATGTAACCAAGACCGTGGAATCCTAGCGGCCGATGGCGCAAACACACTTTTATACCTGCTTCCCTGGTCTGAATTTTTAACATTGGCACTTTTCGTCTTATTGATATGTAGCCATTGATTTATACGGACGTTTTTCTTTATTTTCACTAGTAGAATGAAAGTTTCTCCGTTTCTTTCTGGGCCATCCTGTATAAAATCACCCTTTAAATTATTGAATCATGAAAAGTTTGACGGACAAACCACAAACCAACAATATTTTACCAATTAAATTGAATTTCAGTTTAGATTGTAATTGTGTTCTTCAAAGTAAAAATACGTTTTTGTGACACAGTCCAATTAAAGGGGATTTTAAAACGAATAAAAGCCATGGACGAAGAAATGATTAAAGGAGTTGTTCAATCGGAAAAATCGTTTAGTATTAAAATTGTTCTTTGCCGAGAGAGGTGTTACGGTGAACGAGGTACGAAATAGTTTGATCCACGTTTACAAGCGTAATCTATACTAATATTATAAAGAGGTAAAGTCTTGTTGTATGTAGGGGGTAATCTCTGGAACTACTGAACCGATTAAAAAAAATAGTTTTACCAATAAAAAGCTACACTATCCCTGAGTAACATAGGCTATAATTCATTTTGATAAAAACATTTTTTAATTCAATATTTGTAAATTTCGTCGGAAAGATTTTTAGTTTATTCCTAGACTGATGAACCAACACGTGTATTTACATTTATTACCGCAACCAATTGAATAAATATTTCCATTAACAGCTGATTTCATACTTTGAAGCAATTATTTGTATTTGTAACTTTTAGGTTAGATTTTTATTAAAGTATAGACCTGAGCCTTGCTAGTTTTTGTTAACCTTTATTATAACTGTTGTTATAAAATATAATTTGATTTGAACATTTACCATTATTTACCATCTTATCTTTGGGGTTATTATTAATCCTACACCTTTATTTTAAAGAAAACATAATGCGATTACGTGTACAGAAGGTCCCAACGAGGTTGGCGTGCGGAGCACCCAGGGTTTCCACTAGTAGTAAATTAAATTAATCTTCTGAATAATTTCTCAATGAAACGTAACATTTAGGTAGACATCATTTATTCCGCCCAACACTGTGCTTTTGAGCCGCAAAGGGCGGTGTTTTACAAAAAATAACAACCAATTAAAGATGAAAGTCTGCATGTACGTGTTGCCATTACGTTTACCTTTAGAACCACTCAACTAAATTGTATGTTGTTTTTATTAAAAAAATATGTTTAGTATAACGGTGAACATAATTTAACTTTTTGTTAGAATCTATTTGTTTGCCATAATATAATGTAGCCTAATCTTGAAGCATTATCTTGAACATACATTTTAAAGAAAAATATTTTACTGGCTATGGCACCAGAGAGTACAGAGTAATTATTTTTGGGTGTTTGTTGTTTAATAGCTCCCTTAATATTAACGAAAAATGTATAAGAACAAAATATGTTTAATATGTATTAAGGAACAAATGTGCAAAATATGAATTCGCTACGATGAGTATTAACGACCTTGTAAGTAATCTAGTGCAACTCTGCATTTGTATGCTTCAAGGGCGGGTGGAGGGGGAAGAACAAGGGGGAGAAGCGGGAACTTTTGAGAAAATACATGTTTCATAAGGGTCTAACACATATAACAAATTCAGCTTTCCCCTAATTAGTTGCGTCAAAAAAACTTTATTGACTGGGCTATAGTATATAGAGCGGCTTTCCCTATACTTACTGCATGCGGGGCAGTGAAGCCAAAAGGGTCCGCCATTAGCGGCCAAAACTCGGCAAGACCGCTGCTCTTGTCTCGCGCGAGAAATCGACATCGCTTACCATATCATGTCATTTATACCTCTAAACATCGTTCAAAAATGATAAAACTTCACAGGTCCAAACCTTGCTGAAGGCAACAGTGTGCTTTAAATGTACAAAAATTAACACTGTCGAATGGGAAAAATGTTTTTTCGAAACATACATTTAATTAAAAACAAACGAACATTAAATTTTCGACATGCGAGGAAAAATTCATTGGGGGTTTTTGGCCAAAGAGGGGGTTCTTTTTCAAAAATTTTCAAAACCCTTTTCCATTCTACTTTTGGTGCAAATGTGTTCGAAATCGATCGAATAATTTTCTCTCCACCTTTGTATAGTAATAATAAAGTATGTTTATTGCACTACATACAAGAAAAAACACTGAATCAAAAGAAATACAACATAACTAACCAAAATAATACCTCATACCAAAATAAAATTACACACGTACAGCATGACCCGTAGGTCGTCTAACAGGTTGGATTTATTACCCTGAACAAAGAGGACGTTCTAATAATTAAACTCATAAATAAATGCCTTCCTATACTTGAGCGCACTTCTCAAGAAATTTACTAAACTAAAATAGTTTTCCCCATTCAATCTCCTTATCAATCTGTCCCCATCAAGGACTTTACATTTAAAATATTTTTCTCCAATGCCATCTAATATTAAACATTCTCCTATAAAATGTATCATGGTTTCCTCCTCCCGGGAATTGCACAAAGAGTCCTTTCAATTCCATTCCTGCCGGTCTAGCGTTTAGAGGCAGCGTGGCACTCCTTGCTCTGAATATACATACTGTACATACATACATACAGACAGGCATTTTGTAAAAACCACTTTTTTGGACTCAGGTGGTCCCAAAACGGATTTTTCAACAAAAATCTCAACATCGATTTCTTTTGCGATCACTATACTTTCTCTATACTACAGTATAGTGAGAAAGTAAAAAGGTTTTGTGTCTTACGTGAGGGAAATTTTTACACTTCATTTTGGGGAGTCAAAGCAATACTTTCCTCCCTTAAACAACTATTATATTCAAACTTATTTCTTTTGGAGGGCTGATTCGTACTCACAAGGCAGAGTTGACTGAAATAATATTTTAGTTTTTAACAGCAGACATTTCGTTTTTACATAACATAATAGGAAAAGTCCCCAATGCAAATACACAAAGGGAGATTTGTGTACCTAAGGCGTATCTACCCTCGCAACCACGTTTGCTTTCAAACTCTTTTCACTTTCACTTTTGTATTTAATTCAAAAGACTTCAACGCAAAACAAAAATTAAACAAATATCTGTAAAAAGATCGGCGGTAGAGATTACGAAACTGGGCTTAATTGAGTTCAAAGTGAAACAAAGTTTGCAAGTTAACCTTGTTAAGAAGGCTCTCGGAAAGAAGTTTGTTTGATTGTGATGACGTAAATTAAATTAAAAGTGCGTAACACAAATCTGTGTTATTAGCGACTAGTGGAGACCCCTGCGTGCTCCGCACGCCAACCCATAACGGAACTTTCTAAAAACATATGTTATGTTTTATTTAAAATAAAGATCATTAACCTCAAAACTAAGATGGCAAATAATGTTAAATTTTCAAATCAAATTATTTCTTATATTTTATAACAGCAGTTATAATAATGGTTAAAAGAACCAGCAAGGGTCAGGACTACACTTTAAAACCCTAACCTAAAAGCTAGAAATACAAAAATAATTGCTTCAAATTTTGAAATCAGCTGTTAATGGAAATATTGGAGCAGACAGCTATATTATCTGTTAGTTTATTCAATTGGTTGCTATGGTAATAAATGTAAATACATGTGTGGTGGTTGTGTTGGTTCTAGGCCTAACCTAAGAATTTTTTCCGACTAAATTTACAAATATTAAAATAAAAAAAGGTTTTTATCGAAATAAATTATAGCCTATGTTACTCAGGGATAGTGTAGCTTTATATTAGTAAAACTATTTTTTCAATCGGTTCAGTAGTGCCAGAGATTATCCCCTACATACAAACAAAAAAACAAACAAAATACAAACTTTACCTCTTTATAATATTAGTATAGATGAAAAAAATCTGTGTTCCATAGGAAAAAATGAGCTATTGCAGTGACCCTTATGGTAAGACCCAAGGTTGGGAGTAGCAAATGAGCACCGATAATGGTCCCCAGAACACTTTTTGGGGTGTCATTAAAAATCGTATATATATATATTATATGTGTTCGCACTCTAGCGGCCACATTTTAAGTCCGATTTGGTCCAAATTTGGTACACATATTGGTTGTCTACGTCGCTCGGACGAGTTCGTTAGCAAAAAAAAATCCTACAACCGGAAGTATTTTTTTGATCGGAAGTAACTATTTTTTGAGAATTTCGAACGAGAATAAATGTTTTTTTTAGAGTTGTTTCTACAAATATAAATGTAGGCTGTTATTCTGCACATTTAGTTTTTTACGCGACCTTATAGCTAGCTTGGCTCCCCCAAAATCAATCAAAACGTAAAATACCATAGAAGTACCCGGTTCAAAGCCATGCGGTGGATTTTACTGAGGGGTTGGCGTGCGAAGCACGCAATGCACTGTGTATTGAAAATACTCCCTATACGCGGAATGGCGTGCGAAGCACGGTGTATTTAAGATACTCCCAATACGGGGGTTGGCGTGCGAAGCATTTTGCAGCTATTCAGCACCGCTGTGAATAGACCTATTTCCCAAATTGTCGGTTGAAACAATAAAACATAGGCCTATAAACTTAATTTTGGAAATTTTTGCTCAATTCACGTCAGCGGTCCAGCTGCGTGGTCGAATTATTGTTTAAATTATGTCTTGAATTGCCTCACTCAACGAGCTATGCATCTCCGATGAGGAGCCTCCTTCCCTCGCTGAACACTAACAATAGCATTAGTACGAGCAAACTCTAAAATACAAAATGCTTTTTCTTGTTTTGATTTGTTGACAGGCTTTGTGGTACTTAACTAAGCAACTGAGATAAACAAAACTTATAAACACGCCCTTTCCATTGTTGTAACAATCAGCTCTTTTAAATCACGGTAATAGACGTACCAACCGTTTAGTTTTGCACCATTCTGATATTTGCAGAGTTTCTAATGGATATCACACTGAGCATTTGTAATGAATATAAATGTTTTTTAATGTAAATTAAAACTTGTTAATTTAAGAAACAGTTTTATTCTGTTTTCATGATTTTGCAACGAGTACGCAAATGAATTAACCTTACTTTTGCACCATTCTTTTTGAATAATCCTGTAGTTCAAAAGGTAAAATACCATAAGAGTACCATACAAAGTGAGTATGTCTATCGTTGACGCAAGGATGAGGTGTAAACTAGCAGAGCGAGTGTTTCCACTGCGAGAGGAAAGTATAGGTGTGTGAGCCGGGGTAGGAGACTTAAGTGCAAACAAATATTCAGTGCCTTCGTTATTTCCTAAATATTTGAAACCCTCAAACATATAAACTTAATTTGGGAAATTCGCTCAACTTTGTCAGCGGTTCAGCTGCTTTATCTAATTTGAAATCTTTCATCGACTATCTGACTTTTGAATGTATTTTTGATTATTATTATTCCTATATATAGTTATTTCCAGTTATTAATCTTCATTATCTAAGTGATAGGGGTATAGGTTAATACCAATATATATGGCTGAAAATGTTTAATGTATATTTCAGAACATGTCTGAATTTTTTTTAACTTTATTAAATCTATACTAATATTATAAAGAGGTAATATCTGTTTGTTTGTATGTAGGGGGTAATCTCTGGAACTACTGAAAAAATAGTTTTACTAATAAAAAGCCCCTGAGTAACACAGGCTATAATTCATTTTGATAAAAACATTTTTCATTTCAATATTTGTAAATTTAGTCGGAAAAAATTCTTAGGTTAGGCCTAGACTGATGAATCAACACATGTATTTACACTCATTACCATAGCAACCAATTGAATAAAATAACAGATAAAACAGTTTTCTCCAATACTTCCATTAACAGCTGATTTTAAACTTTGATGCAATTATTTGTATTTCTAACTTTTAGGTTAGGTTTTTATTAAAGTGTAGACCTGAGCCTTGCTGGTTCTTTTAACCTTTATTATAAGTGCTGTTCTAAAATATACGAAATAATTTGATTCGAACTTTTAACATTATTTACCATCTTAGCTTTGGGGTTATTATTTATCCCACACCTTTATCATAGAGAAAACATAACATGATTATGTGTATAGAAGGTTCCAACTGGGTTGGCGTGCGGGGCACGCAGGGATTTCCCCACTCTAGAATAATCTAAACGTAGACAATTAATGTGAACAACACAAACATACTTTGTTCAAGATCAGTGTACGTACTCTTGAACTTAGTCTAAACACAGTAAAATTGAAATAAAATAAAAAATACACTTCACTGGTTACAATTAGATGCACAGATGTAATATTGAATTAATGTTTTCAATGCCGAATATCTTGAGTATTATTGAACAGAACATCAACATAAACATTACAAAATAACTTCACTTCTGAACAACTCTAATAAAACTTTTTCTACCGAATCTTGTATTACTTTATTTAAACCCCCATTAAGTACCACGGTCTGAGACAGGCTCCACGTAATCCTTTAAGACCTTACAAGACTTGGCGCTCTTCAAATAAAAACACTCTCGTTTTTGCAAAATGATATAAACTTTTCCAAAGCCTACCGTTAGAAACACATTTATTTCAAAACATTCGATTTGTTTTTCATCTACTGGAACAAATGAAAATAATAATTCGACCACGCAGCTGGACCGCTAACGTGAGTTGAGCAAATTTCCAACAATTTGGGAAATAGATCTACTCACGAAGGCGTTGAACAGCTGTCTGTGAGTATGCACTATATTAGTAGAATTTGTTTATTATCGAGGGAGTAGCAACTAGACAACAACTTTAAAAATGCCTTAGTTTAAAATTTAAGCATTTTTCCATCAGCAAACAAAACAATCTTCTAACTATCAAATAATCATATAATTGATAGACTAATTTAAATTATAAAGATCATCAAATTATTAAATGAAATAATAAAATAATCATCAAAGAGTTTAAGTGTAGTGTTAAAGTGTAAATAAATAAAAAATAAATAAGGGGAATGTAAAAATTCATCAAAATAAAAGTGCACAGTGTATGAGAGTGGGAGAGAAACGACAATTTTGTAAGAAGCTTTAATATTTCAATTGATTGTAAGGTAGATTTCAAGGTTAGAAAGAAAGCTTTCGAAATCATATACAGAGCATTATGTCATAAGTAATTAATTCGAATAATAATTAATTGAAAAATTAATAGGAACAAATTAAAATTAATTGCAACTGAAGACCTCCCAATAACAACGTTGTAAATTATATTTTCCTGAATTCCAAGTTATTTATTTTGATCTCATCTAATAGGTTATTATAAGTTATAAGTTATCTAATTATACTTATAAGTATAACAATTGTTTGTTTGTTTGTTGTTTTTTTAATGTAGGCCTATATATATATATATATATATATATATATACACACACATAAATATCTTGGTAAAATTATCCAAAACATCCCAAGCCAGAGACCAACCAGGTAACCAGTCATATCCCGTCAGCTTGGAACCGAGCCAACCACCGATTGCTTTACTTCCGCCCTCCTACCCTCAAAGCACAGATATGAAAAGTTACCTTGTCCAGCCGAGATTCGAACCCAGTATCTTCTGATCAGGAAGATCCCACACTACCCACTCGGCTATGGCTTGCCTTAAGGAAGCATGACTAAAAAAACCACTTTAGTTACTTGCTACCGTATTGCCTATCTCGCTCCTTCTCTTCTCGCCGTTATAATATATACTGCAATGCAAGCCATGAGTTTTGTTTTGTTTATTTCCCCGTTTTCGTTTATTTAGTCATAATATGAAGTACTTGTTTGTAATAAGCTGTAACATGGGATCAAATAACTTGGAATTCAGAAAAACGTGATATACAACGTTGTTTTATGGAGAGGTTTCAAATCCACAAAATGGGACCAGAGAGTTCGGGGACACCCTATGCAATAACATGCATTAGGGCCTAGACATTAAATTTTGTGCCAGTAATTAAGGGATTTGCATTGTAAATGAGTTCCGTAAATTAAATGGTAACAAAGAGATGTTAAATCAATTCCAGCCAATTTAGGAAATCGAATAACATGTATTGTTGCGAGTAGATGATTGAATTTCCGATGCATAATTGTTGAAACAGTTTACAAAATTTTCCATTATACAACTTATTTAATTAAATTAAAAATAGTATTTGCACTTATTTCAACCTGGTTGTTATGAGTCAGATCGCAAGCCGTCTTAAAATTTGACCAAAATCGGATCCGTCGAAAGCCTCTGAAATTCGGAAATTTCTCAGAATCGATTAAATTAACTTGCATTATCTTACAAGGTGAATGCACGTTAACTCAGATTGACCCATATGGTTGAATTAATTTCATTATTTATTAAGGGGGGAGTTCATGATCAAAACACTCAAAAACCAAATATTTGTACTTTTTTTTAACGTTATTTTGTTCTTTAGCTCTTTATTCATAACAATATGTATAAAACATATGCAAACAAAAGATTTTTTGTCTTTAAACAAAATTAAAACAATGACGCTGCACGGCTAAATTTTAGCCTTATTTCATCTTTTTAAGTTGCTTCATTGCAACTGATGGACTGTATTGTGTTTTGTGTTGTTATACACATGTTATATAGTGAAAACTAAAATGTATGATCAAGCTGGCATGTCTTTGAAAGATTTTGGTGTTTTATATAAGGCTTAGTTTTTTTAGAACAGCTGTTTTGTTACAAACATTGTTTTTGTTTGGAAATCTGTGTTTTGACAAGTGCTGGTCTGTGTTTTGTTACCATAATTTTTCTGACTACTACATATTATTTTTATTTAGTTTCAATGTGTTACATCTTTTTCAAAATTATAAGCTTTGTTTATAATGCATTATTGAAAATAGTTAATAAAGTTTAATAATTTAAAGTTTGAACATACGTTGCTAGGCAACATAGTCTGAAGGAAGGTTTGTTGTGTTAGTTTCTAAAATATCCTAGTGTTTTTTACTGGGTTTGAAATGGCACCTAGGAAACAAGTGCAAAGCAAAGAGCATTCAGCCAAAGTGGTTCTTCAATAAAAAAAAAAGAGAGCAAGGTTGGCAATTTCTAATAATGTGCAATTAAAAATAGTTATTTTGTTTTTATTTTAGTTTTTTGGCGTTGTCCGAAAGTTTGCTTTTTTTAGACGTGGGAAAAGATATCTCAAGTTGTAGAAGAGCTATTGACTTGATTTTTGTTTTGTATTGTTCCTTATTACAATACCTATAAAGTGGAGTATGGGTTTGCTGTTCTGATAAGTTTAAATATATTAAAAAATAATAATAATCTGAAAATTCCATATTTTTTATTTTTGAAAAGTAAAAATTACATTGCATGACTTATTTTTCAGAATTAAGTTAAACCCATACTCGACTTTACAGCCAGTAATGTTAGGAACAAAATTTAAAAAAATCAAGTCAATATCTTTATTACTTTTTGAGCTGCACCTTCCCCTGTAAACTCTTGAAAATGTCGGAAATTTATGAGGGAATTTAAATTTTTCAAACATGTAATTTTTGTCATAACATAGGCACAATCATATGCCAAAAATTTGAAAACAATATATTCAGAAATAAAAAAGTTCATTTTTTATTTGAACTTCCCCCTTAAAACAACTTACAACATGCAATCGCTTATATTAATTGTTATGGCTAAACATTGTTTAGATGAAAACCATAATTTAAAAGTAATAAACTCTGTGTATTGAAAAATGTAATTTAACTTAACACAATACATGCTTGGGAAACTTTTTATATTAACAAACATAGTAAAATAATTGTAAATAACGAATTGGGACCCATACAAAACTTTAATAATGTCTTGTTTGAGATTATTATTAGTTTAGTCATACAGTTAATGTTAGGCGTGGGTTTAAATTAATAACTGTATTATGTACTGGTAGTTAGGATAAATCTAGATTCGATAATAAAAATAAAATACTTAGATTAAATGTTAGAACTGGAAGTTAAATACACAGTTATTCTTAGACGTATGTAAACTTTCATTGTAAAAGGTTTTATATATTTTGGAACTATAGATTGAGTAAAGATTAAATGTACCAGAACAGATGTAGTGTATTTAAAAATTGAAAAGAATAATTATTGTAGGAACTGTTTTGAAAATTTTTCAGAATATATTTAACCATTTTATAAAGACGTTGTACTTATTTCTTCCTAGTTCTTTGGAGTACATCACATACTAAGTTCAAATTTAATCAGTAAATCGGATCTGGTGGAGCCCCAAAACTTGCAAATATTACAATCCAAAATAACCATAACAGAAGTGAGTAATGTTACACAGAGAAAGAACCCCAATAAAGTTACAACTCCCAATCATTTGACATTGTGTTGTACCCCTATAGGCCTAGTCTTACATATTGTACTAGAGTTCTCCGCTGTCTGCTCACTTCGCTCGCCAACCCCCGCGGTTGGCAAACGCAAACAGCTTACCACTTATGAAACAAAGGTGTTACCATGGGAAGCATAACAATTTATTTTTATTGTAAAGGGGCTGTTACCCCCCAGATCACTCATTAGACTTAACTATTTAAATTGCGTGTGATATTTATTTACCTTCTTCCCTATAAAACACTTAAAACTAAGTGAACAATTTTCAGTTCTCTAGCTTCAAGGAAAGTATAACAATCGAAATTTTTCATATGTGTTGTTACTACATTTTCACCCCCTAGTAGCACGCAACAAAATGTAAATCTATGATACTTATTCTATGTATATTGTTAGAAATAAATGTACAAATTTTCAGCTCACTAACTTTAAAAGGAAAATATAATAATTAATTTGTATTGTTTTACTGGTTGTTATCAAATTTTCACTCCGTAACAGCACGCGACAAAATGCAATTCTAGGTTACTTTTTCTATATATCTTGTAAGAAATAATTGTACAAAATTTCAGGTCTCTAGCTTTAAGGAAAGGATAACATATAGTATTTATTGTTTAATTCTAGCCTATGTTACTCAGGGATAGTGAAGCTTTTTATTAGTAAAACTGTTTTTTCAATCGGTTCAGTAGTTCCCGAGATTACCCCCTACATACAAACAAAAAAAATTACCTCTTTATAATATTGGTATAGATAACGGTAGTCTGAATGGCAAAAACAAAATAAAAGATAACATTAAAATTATATTATCAACAAAAGAGAAACTCTCTGATTCCTTAGCTTCACTTTCCCCGGTCCATCCTCCTTTGAGATTCAATCTTTCAGCCCGCCACAGAACGTCTGATAAATATTGCATGTAGTGTTTGGCGCATTGGCTCTCTTTATATACACCGCAATAAAACCTGATAGAATCACTTGCAAGGCTAAACTCTTAGCTTTAGACACTGTCAAGGTGGATTTTACCTCTCCAGTATTCAATGAATCATGATTTAGTAGTCGTTAATTTATTGAATTCAATGGTTTGTTTAGCATTATTTTTGTAAATTTGAAGTTATTTTGTTTGTTTCTAAAATCTTGTCACTCGATAAATGAAGGACAATTAAAATATTAGTTGAACTGAACATTATGTCGAATGTCTTTTATTCATAATGTGTTTACGAAAAACCTATTTTTGGTTAAATTTTTAGGGAAGTTT
Organism: Philaenus spumarius; assembly: GCA_018207615.1. Classification (NCBI taxonomy): domain Eukaryota; kingdom Metazoa; phylum Arthropoda; class Insecta; order Hemiptera; family Aphrophoridae; genus Philaenus; species Philaenus spumarius. The sequence goes on along the minus strand of JAGFPH010011890.1, from coordinate 15,232 downwards.
TCCTCAGCATTAAGCTTTATAACTGAATCTACACTTATTTACACTTATTACCACAGCAACCAATTGAATAAAATAACATAGAAAACAGCTGTTTTCTGTAATATTTCCATTAACAGCTGATTTCAAACTTTGAAGCAATTTTTTGTATTTCTAACTTTTCGGTTAGGTTTTTATTAAAGTGTAGACCTGAGCCTTGCTGGTTCTTTTAACCTTTGTTATAACTGCTGTTATAATATATACGAAATAATTGCATTTGAACATTTAAAATTATTTTCCATCTTAGCTTTGGGCTTATTATTAATCCTAAACCTTTATTATAAATAAAACATAACATGATTGTATAGAAGGTTCCAACGGGGTTGGCGTGCGGAGCACGCAGGGGTTACAACTAGTAAATTAATATAGTGTTACGACTTACCGTCGTCAGTAATCACTTGTATTGTAAAACGACTGCCGTTTCGTCCATTCAACCATTATCAAGTTATCGGAGAACATCCTGGAACAACGAAAATACGTTATTTTTAATTTGTAACAATTTTTCTGCTTACTTCTTAAACAAGTGTTAATTTAACTAAACTACATGGACCAAGACCGGGATTCCAACTCAGAAACTTTATCAACTGAGCCACCATGATCACACCAGTTATCGATCGATGTTTTATCCTTTCGACTTAAGTAATCGAACTGCAAATGATTTTTTATACAAATTAGTAATAATGATACATAATTTTAGATTTACAGTTTGCAGGAATTTAGTGCAATTTATTTTATTGTAGCTACCCCATTTAAATATATTTTTTTGTAGTGATCATATTTTCTAAAAACAAATCTGTTACTAATATGTATAAATTGCGACATTTTTGTGAAATTAGTTGGGTAGTTTTTGAGAATATAAAAAGTAAATGTATGGATTACTATTGAATTTTAAGGCTTGTTAATACATTTTATCATTTTGTCTTAAGTAATTAAATTGCAAATAGTTTTGTGTACCCCTTAAAAATAAAATTTCGTAATTATAGTTTTATAGCTTGTAGGAAGTAAGTTTAATTTATGTTTATTGTATTGGAGTTGAAACTCCCATTTCAACCCCTTAGACCGTAGTAATTGTAACGTCTAAGGGCAATGATTTTTACCTTGGTAATGATATGGATAGTGTGAAATTTTTATTGAAATTGGTCGAAAGTTTTTGAGTCTATAGACAAAACAAAATAGACTCAAAAAAAAAAACAAAGGAACAAATAATGTTGTGAAAAGAAACAAAGAAGCAAACATTAAGAGATTTTTTAATTCGTTTTTTTGGGGAGAAACCCCTGTTTGGTTACGACTTTTGGCATACTCCATATCATCCAATACTCTTACATATTATTTTAAAGAAAAAAAATAATAATCCGTATATATAATACTTGAAGAAGATTTTTGTGAACACAACTCCTCCCTTATTTCTGGACCAAATTTAATGTTTGAGTTGTCAAAACATTCGTCTCATTTCGAAGTTTTGCAATAAGGTTTAAGATGTCAACAAAAATTCTTAACCTTAATGGCGTGAGCTAGTCATAAAGGTGGAGTTTTCCCCGCAAGATTAACATGGAACGAATTTAAAAACCATTCCTATACAAAACAACTGTTTATAATAAAAAAACAAACTATTCCAGCTGCTTTCGTGGAAGTAAATAATGATTTTTAAATAACAGATAATACAGTTGATTCGGATGTCCAGCTTTTAGTACAAAATAATATTTTAAGTTAGGCCTATACTGAACCAATACGTGTTTCAACACACACAAACCAATAAAAACTTGCGTTAAGGAATTTAAAAATAAGAAAAAACTATGTTACATCCTAATTAAAAATAAATAAGACATATAGTAGATAATTGATAATATACGGTAATTGATAGTGAGTAACTTTTTGGTTAGGTTTTTGATTAAGTGTACACCTGAGCCCTACTGGTTCTTTATTATAACTGTTGTTATAAAATATACGAAATAATTGGATTTGAACTTTTAACATCTTAGTTTTGACCTTATTATTAATTCTACACCTTTACTGTAAATAAAACATAACATATGTTTTTAGAAGGTTCCATCAGGGGTTGGCCTGCGGAGCACGCAGGGGCCTCCCCTAGTATATCATTATCTTTTTATTATGACTCAGTTTGGATGGAAGACGAAAATAGAATATTAAATTTATAAACAAATATTAATAAACGGTATTAGAAACTGGCACATACTTTCTCACAAACATATTTAAATTATTAAACAGATTCACTGTGACTTCAGTAGGAGGGGTAGGAGAGGTGTTAAAGTAGGAGATTAACTAATAAATATTATTATTATTATCTAGAGAGAAAACTATTCAATCGATTTCGAACAAATTTGCACCAAACACGTCAGTTAGGCCTATATAATGCACGAAAAAAGGTTTTGAAATTTTTTGAAAAACAACCCCCCTTTTGGCAAAAAAAAAAAACAAAAATCTGTTATTAGCTAAACGAGAATTTTTAGAAAGATGCGGGCCCAAAAAATGTGTTTTCCGCATGGGCCCATGGTAGGGCACATTAAAGGCTACAAATAAGCCAAGTTTTATCAAAATCGTTATAGCCGTTTTTTTTATAAAAAAAATATTAACTGATTTTTTGGGGTTTTTTGGCCGAAAAGGGGGTTGTCTTTCAAAATTTGTCCAAACCTTTTTTCGTGCGTCTAATTGACATGTCTGGTGCAAATTTGTTCGAAATCGATCAAATAGTTTTCTCTCTAGCTTTGTATACATACAGACGTACAGACATACAGACAGACATTTTGTAAAAACCACTTTTTTGAACTCATGGGTCCCAAAACGGATATTTAAACTATAGTATAGTGAGAAAGTAAATGTAACAAATTAAAATTAATAGTTCATCAACTCCTGTAAAAGTGAGCGTACGTCCGTCCTTACGTACGTGAGTAACATATAATGTAACAGCAGATTTCACCCATCATCTGTAAACCAAGTGCAGATTATAGTTTGGGGTTATGTTTACAACTTCAATCATCATAATATCTTGTGAAGTTGATTTTTTTTAAAATATGAGTTATAGAAATAATGAATGCTATAATATACGTTATAATATTTGCTTTGAGTTTATAAACTATATATAAATACAATCTTTTATCATCAATATATTGTTTTATACAAATTTAAAGAAGAGATAGGCCTACCTATTCGTTTAACAGCTGATTTCACCCATCATCTGTAATACTTAAACAAACCCAGTGTAATTTATAGTTTTTGGCTTAATGTTGTTTGTAAATAGTTTGTTTTTTTAAATGATGTATTTCTGATGTGTATCTTATTAATCAGCCTGTGGTTTTCACGTGGGCTTACTAGTTATAAATACACACGAAAATTAAAAACGAGTTTCTACATACAAAGTGTGCTTTAGAAAAACCTGCCACAATACCCGTGCTTTCGATATAATCGATTTAACACTTAATTGGAAAGGAGCACTTACAGGAGGCAGAGTACAAAGTAGGCTGGGCGGATTCCAACAGGAAAACATTAAAAGTTAGCCCACTTGCACTTAAAACTTTCCTTCCTGGCTTTCAGGCAATTTAACTCTAAGTTCACGTTTGTATTGTTCAAAGAATACGTTTTACAAGAATATGTTAAAGAAACTAAGGCGTTGTACTAAACTAACAAATTTAATATTTGTTTATAATATATGCATGGGCGCCCATACCTATGGGTAGAGGGAGGCCACCTAGCTATCAGGGAAAGGAAAATATGTATTTATTAATTACAGTCAGATATTTTTCTTTAAAGAGTTCAAGCATGAGCTGCTGGGGCACTACTTGGTGCGGAGTTTTCTTGGGAAGGTCAAAAATACCCCTGGACTCCTTTTGCCGAATAAGAGAAGGATACTCCTTAACACGTTCACTGCTACGCAAATTTCGTATTCCCTATGCTAGGAGCTGACCTTTTATTTTTAATATTTATAGTCTAAATGAGTAGAAATTACTTTATTTTTTATTTTGGAACTTTTCTACGTAATAATCACTAATATTTTAAAGCGGACGCACATGTGCATCCATAACATATAGGCTCAAAATTGGCGCAATGCACTGTGTATTGAAAATACTCCCAATATGGTAGTTGGCGTGCGAAGTACGCAATGCATTGTGTATTGAAAATACCCCCAATACGGGGGTTGGCGTGCGAAGCACGCAATGCATGTGTATTGAAAAACTCCCAACACGGGGGTTGGCGTGCGAGGCACGCAATGCATCGTGTATTGAAAATACTCCCAACACGGGGGTTGGCGTGCGAAGCACACAATATAAATATGTGTGTTGTTATAAGGAAACTTCAAAGGCGGTCATTTATAGTTATTATAACCTATTGGGATGCATTTTAATTTAAAAATAATTTGACCACGCAGCTGAACCGCTGACGTGAGTTGAGCAAATTTCCAAAATTAAGTTTATATGTTTTAGGGTTTCAACCAACAATTTGGAAAATAGGTCTACTCACGACGATGCTGAATAGTGAAATATATAAATAGAATTTGTTTGCGCCTAAGCCTCCAGCTTCGACTCACGCACTCCTTCGTTGCACTCGTAGTGGAAAATCTCTATTTGCGAGTTTGCACCCCGATCTTGTGGCCTCGGGTTATGAGCTTCGCTTCACTCGCATCGTAAAAACTCGTCCGTTACACTCGGATGAGAAGATGCCCCCAAGGTAGGATCCCTCACATGGCTTTGAACCGTGTACTATAAATGGTACTTTACGTTTTGATCGATTTTTGGGGGAACCAAGCGAGCTATAAGGTTTCGTAAAAAAACAAAATGTGCAGAATAACAGCCTACATTTATATTTTTTAGAAAAACAAAGTTAATTCTTGTAGGAAAAATCTCAAAAAGTAGTTACTTTCGGTCAAAAACTAGCTTTTTGGATTTTTCTTGGTAACGAACTCGTCCGAGCGACGTAGACAGCCAACATGTGAACCAAATTTGGATCAAATCGGACTTAAAATGCGGCCGCTAGAGTGCGAACACATATATACTTGTGTATGATTTTCAATGATACCCCAAAACGTGCTCTGAAAACCATGATCGGTGCTCATTTACTACTCCCGATCTTAGATATTACCATAAGGGTCATTGCAACAGCTCATTTTTCCTATGGAAATTCGCTAAAAAAAAACTATGAATGTCCCAATCTACTGTCACTTAATTTTTTGTTGCCCGACGGTACTTTTAAGTACCACCGAATTTAACTGCCTTTATAAAAGGTAACAGTGGCTTTATCTACAAGTTGAGTTATTGCAGTTATGTAAAACATCAGGTCTACACCTAGTTTCAACAAATGCCACCAGAAAGCAGGACTTGCTTGGCTAGTGCTTGCTTTCAATTGGCAATTTTATGGTGTGATTTCCCCAATTT
>JAGFPH010011889.1:0-20357 GCA_018207615.1 Philaenus spumarius | reverse complement strand
TTTGGTATGTAGTTTCCTCTAGGGCCATAGATGCTCGCTAAGAAAGGATTTTAAAAAATTCGAAATTTTAGGGGGGTTTGGGGAGGGGGGTCAAAGTTACCAAATCACGATTTCTCTAAAACCATCGAACGGATTGGAATTACATTTTTTATGTAGCTTCCCCTAGGACCATAGGTGGTCGCTATGAAAGTTTTTAAAAAAATTCTAAATTTTAGGGGAGGGTTGGGGGTCAAAGTTACTACAAAAAACCATCGAACGGATTGGAATGAAATTTATTATGTAGCTTCCTCTAGGGCCCTAGGTGCTCGCTAAGAAAGAGTTTTAAAAAAAAATCGAAATTTTAGGGGAGATTTGGGGGGAGGGGTTAAAGTTACTAAAAATCCCCATAAGAAATACATATTGTAATATATTTATTGATATAATATATTTTTTGTTAATATACATTTAACTTTGATTTGTCTATCCGTGCAAAGCCGGGTCGGGCCAGCTAGTTTATCTTATGTGAGTTCCTTCTTCGTTTTAATCAATCATAAGTTATGCAAATTTTCAATTAAGGGCAAGTCGAATTCTTTTTTAATTAAGGGCATATAAAATATTTTTTTAATAAACAAAACTTTGTTTAATAAACTGATTGCTTATTATACTGATATAACTTCTAATCATTGTCATATCAATTTACTTGCAATCATATTTTTAGAGTGACCTAATTGTCCACATTTTGGCTGCTGCCAATCTTTAAAGGTCCAATCCATATACAGTATTTATAGTTTTTTGTACTTCCCAATTAAGATTGTTTTTAATCACTATACCTAAATATTTTGTTCTGAAAATTTGTTCAAGCAATTTACTATCTACTCTTAGTTTTAAAGTCTTGGTTATTATGTTGGATGGTTAAAACTGGAAACTACATTGTTTTAATTCACTTATAATCAAGCTCTTTAAACATTTTTCAACTCTTTTAATCTTTAGACCTGCTAGCTTGGTGTGCTTTGTAAGCAAATGGGTGTAGAATTTTAATGTCTTCCCTGGAACCTTGGACAGATTAAACTGTATTCGATAGTGATAGGAATAAAGAAAAACAGCAAACTATAATTTTGCAAGAAAGATATGCAAATTTGAACCATTAGATAAACTAACCAGTTTTTTAAACAATTACCTGCTTTATAAGGAATTAATTTGATTTCATAATTAATTAGATTAATTTCCTAATTTAAAAAATATCTCTTATAGTAAAAACATAGTGTTTTTTATTATTGAATCATGGATTCTCAGTGTACTTTGCTCATTACTTCTTATTTTCTGTTATTGTTTATATTATTTGGAAGTTGACTTTAAATAAATATATTTATTTTTCACTGTCAAAAGCAGGAAGTTGAATCCATTTATACCAAACACTACCTAAAGTTAGAACAGCGGTTTTCCTTGCCTTTTAAACTACATTTAAAACTTAATTAATGGCAATAAATTTAAGTTATCTAATTAAGTTTATCCAAGCAATTATAGATTTTTGATTATACAGTGCTATACTATTTTCCTTTTGGTTCCTAGAAACCAACTAAACTGACAGTAGAAGGGCTTCTCTGATTAGTGATGATGATTGTTTTGGTAATATTTAGAATAAAGCTATAACTTTTATCTATACCATTTAAAAAAACAAAAGACACACCAGTACGTAGTTTTATAAATTTAAAATCGAGGTTAATTTTGTGTTCGGACTAGAAACTCTAGCATCACAATGTTCCTGAATGTTTTAAATGTGTTTTGCAAAAACATTTTTTACTTAGATAGAAGGCCTACTTATTTTTATGTTATAATATTTGATTTGGGCAATGTATTAGTTCTTGTACGCAAAGATAAAAAGACTACCCACTGTCCGATACAAGTCAATTAACAGAAAATGTATATTACTGTAATGCACCTTTAGATAAAAAATTCTATACGATATTCTAGGCTTCTTGTTAAAAAATCTTATTAGAATGTTTTACACATGTTAAACAAAAACTATTGAACTCAAAACGTGTTTACTAGGCCTAGTTAAATTACAAAAAATATATGAAAAAACCTAAGACAAATTTAAAATAAATTGAAATTCAATATTTCAATGTAGTTTATAATTAATAATAAGCATTTTTAAAACCTTACATTAAGCCTTGCAAGCTAGTCAAAACTAACGACTGAACATAGAAGCATTGGGGAAGTATCTATCACAGTTGCAGGGGCATTTTGTCTAACCAGATAGTTCACCTTTGGCCACACCACCTTCACTTTCATTTTTTAGCAGTTCAACTAGAATTCATATTGTTTAGCCATTTTGTAAGCATTCACAGCGTCACTACAGTACGGAATGCATCTTCCAACATTTTCAATGTTTAAAGTATAACACTTTCAAAGTGAAACGTTTTGTGAGTTAACTAAGTGTTCTTAGATATGTAGTAAGGGTAACATTACCAGTTTTGAACTGGTCGAAGTTCTACCGGCTCAAATCCATCAATGCTAAAGACTATTGGAACTGCGTTCTCTCTTACCATCTCGCACACCAGCTGTTGATACAACATTCAATACTAAGTGTGTGTAACAAGTGTAGTTTGTTTTTCTTTAAATAATAACTCCAAATTTTCTGAACAGCAACATGATTTTTGTCTAGACCATAATGTCAAATATTACAGGCTTACAAGTTGATTAATACAAAACTGGACTGTGTCAGTAATATTAACCCTAGAGTAGTGTCATGCTTTTTGCAACACCATTGGTGTCACAGGTCTGTGAGACCGATTTACATGTTTAAAAAAAAATAATTCTCTAAATATCACCAAACTTTAATAAAATGACATATATCGTAAATATGGTTCTTCTCCTACATTTTCAGATAGGCTATATAACGGAGATACATTGACAATCATGATTTAAAATTCAAACACTTTTACTTCATAAATTTCGAAACTAATGTTACTATTTAATTCTTTTTGTGTGGAAAAAGAGTAAACTTGGCAAAACAAGTAGTTATGAAGGCAAGAGTCAAATCTGTAACCCAAATAAAAAATGTATAATTGTTTCGCATAGACACTTTTCAAAAATTCTTAAAATTTGTGTGTGGTGTCTTCGGCGTAGGAGTCAGATTTGTTTAATTTATTATAGATAACATAATCTGAAAATCACGAGCAGACAGCATCAGGCAGACTGACAAGAAATATGAAGGTACTGAATTACTCAGCCCTCCCTCTCTAGCGAACAATGAGTGACACGCTTACAAAAAGTGAATTGGACTCTCAGACCGATGACACTATTGTAGGGTTAAGAGAAGGCTAATGAAACTTTTAACAATAAATTGTATATTGTTTTATTTGGATGTGATGAGCTATAGCAAATTTTCGTATATCCAGGCCTCTAGGGCCTCATTCATATTTTTTTGTGACATCGCACGTATAAAAATTATATAACAAAGCGAAATTTATTTTATTTCATTTTTTTCTTACTTCAGGAATTATTATTTTAATCAAAGGTTGGACAACAATATATAGTATACATATATGTAATTAAGTATTTATATGTAATACAAGTGTTGTATGTATTTCTTAAAAACTCGTGTGTTTTGGTAACTGTTAATGTTACAATAATTTCTTTTAATATTAAACTATATATTATGTATATTATGTTAAACTAGTTAGCTTTCATTAAAAAGGGTGGGTTGATCTTTATTATTTAGTATGGGTGGGTTTTTTTCTACTTAAAACCATATTTTGTACATTTTTATATTAAGGGCGTATTAATATATTTTTTTTGACTAAGGGCGTATAACTTTTTTTAAATAACAAATCTTATTCAATAAACAAATTGTTTATTACATCATTTAATTTGTATTCTTTGTCTTTGCCTGTAAATGAATGATTCAGATTTCTAGGTTTCGCCAACTAAGGTAAGCAGGTTCTTACATAACAACTTTTGGTCACTTCATATATACTTTTTTAACAAATTAAAGTGCAGTCTTTATGTGGCCTCAGTATGATTCCGATTTCGTCAGACTGGTACAAATAAATGAAAACGAAACAATAAGGCTGAGTAACATCAAACATTAACAGTTTGAATGAACAAGAACTCATAAGGAAAGAGAGTCGCCAACCATTTATTTAAAATGTTTAACTTTATAGCTTAAATGTCATAAGACTAGGTTTTGGAGGAGAGAAAAAATAAGATGAGAAGAAAGCAAAACAATTTAAAACTATATTCAGATTATGCCAGGTAACATTATACAAATCAAAATCAATTTCCCTTCAGATAAAATTCAGACAATGTAATATAACCAACAAAATCAGATTATCTGTACCCAGCAGAGGCGTCACCAGGGGGTGCGGCTCGCACCAGGTTCCACGTCCAGAGAGGTGTACAATTTAAATATGCTAACTGGAATTAAAATAAATAGAATACAATTTTGTAGATAAAATTAATAATATGATAAACAGGAGTGAAGTTAAACGGTAAGTTTACCGTAATTTATACATATCGAGTAGGTTTATGACTAAAAAACAGTAGGCTTAGTAATAAAAGGAACATGTATGGGATTAATTTTGTTGCAAATTTTATTTGCTTTAATTTCTTATATATTCAAGATTCATATCCCGGACCAATAGTTTTCGAGATACTAACAAAAAATCTAAAAATTAACCTGTTTTCGGTCATTGCCGCTACAGCTCGCCTCTGATTCATCAAGACTTTTGATTCATTCATCACTAGAGGTACCTACAAATAAATGTGCAAGGTTTAAAAACTTTCAGATTTTTTTTTAAGGTGAAGTCAATTTTTAGGCTTCGTGGACTGGACTATTAGAAAATAGCTATACTAGGTTTATATGTGGTGTTATCTACTCCACCAGAAGAGTGTTGACAGTAAGTAGGATATTTGTCGGCTGAAGGTTTTGCAAATGTATTTATTTAATACATGTAGGTGTTTAAGTAGGTGTGAGACGAGAATATTATTTTTAAACCCGTATGATATAGATAAACTAATTCAAGGAAACATATCCATTAACAAACACATTCTAATCAAATCATTATCATTGAATGAAGATTATATTTGTATGTTCCAAAGTAAGGCCTAAAATCAAATTGTGCCATGTTTAACAATTATTAACAATCACCATACAGGTATTGAGGCATATTGATTAGGTTTTCCAAACTATCCAGGGTTGCTGCTGTTAAAAAACTTTCAGACAAAATAATTTGGTAATATTTAGAAGATTTGCTACAATTTTGAATAGGCTCAGCTTTATGTGTACTAAGAAGCAATACATTTTTAGTCACCTCTTTCAGTAAAGTTTGATGATAAAAAAACTGTCTCAGACAGAAGTTTTAGATGGTTTGCAATAACTTAGAGTGGATTTATCTTGAATTAGTTATAATACTACGGAAGTTATGATTTTCCCTTTCAATTATTTTTTCCAGTCCTTAAGCTAATAGCTGGTGTCAAACAACCTTTCATACAACAATTTTTGGTACTAGTTTTTGGTTAGGATGTATAATATCTTTATGGATAAAAAGTGTTTCATTTAAGATAGTTACTGTGGTTTCTAAGTCAAAAGAAAAAACTTTTTTCAACTATACTCCCATGATTCGATTTTGCACGTTAACGAACTGCACCAAAATTTTTTACTTCTATATATTGCGTAGTATCAGTCAAAACTGCAGCAGTTATTGTATTCATAAAAAAGTGATATGGAAACATGTGCACTTATGAGTAGATTATGGTTTCGGGATCTAGACGCCAGGAAATGGAAAACTAGATAGGCCTAGTATTTTTAAAAACACACAAAATAGTATTTCTTCAAAGTCTACTTAAAATTGAGAGAGTTTCGATATTGACGTCCCAAACTTAGAATACTTGTATTGATCATTGATTGATTAGAAAACTGATGTTATTTTATGTAATGAGAAGAAGACCCCATGATAAATATTTTAAAAGATAACCAAATATTATCTACACAATATTTTATATTATTGTTTTACTAATTAATTGTAAGAATGCACCTATTCAAACTATTTATCTTACATTTTTATGATTATTTCCATAATAGGCTTTAATAATGCAAATTTTTAAGGCAAACAAACTAATTTGAATCAAAAAGTCACTCTCCGAGGTATATGACATACTATTTTCTTGGCCTATCTCGCATAATTTTTAAGACACTGTAATTTTAAATTTAACATTGCAGTTTTCTCATAAGAAAATTTTACTGTACCCCATCCATGAGTAATTGTATGCTATATTGCCCATTTAACGTGGCGTTGGGAACAGGATATTTTGCTGTACCTCAGTTTCTGAATACAAAAAATTTTTTTAAGAGTTGTTAATGAATTTTGTTGGTATTAATTATTCGGACATTTCTTATCATTTATGTAATATACGTTGATGAGATAAAAATACCTTTAAATATTATTATAAAATGACATAAAAACTCAAGACTAAATATTTTTAAAATTGAAGAACATAAAAAATAAAAATTGCAAATTCAGTTAGAAAAAGGAAAATCCACAAACAAAACACAATATCAACCAAAAACAAAAATGTACCAGGAAAGTAACTTTTATAAATGAAACAGAACTTCTCTCGACCCAGACCCAGAAGCTGTGATGTGCCAAGGCAAGATTGCTAAAGATACATGCAGAAAAGCAAATCTAATTTAAAAATTATGTCTTAAGCTTGTTCATTTTTTATTTCATAATATGATTTCTTACAAAATGTTTAAAGTTATAATTATTGTTTGCATATAGTTAGTTGCAACATATTTTCTCAATGAGAACTCCAGGCACCCTGAGCCCAGGACAAATGTATAATTTCTTTTTTCTTGTCGAGGTCCTACAATTTCATATTTCAAACAGGTTTATATTTTACAATATGAAAAAAAACTCACAATACAGAATCTATCACACCAATGGATGGGATGATTTTAGTTTTCTTTTTACAAAAGTATTATATTTTTATTTACTTTATTAAATATATCACAAGCTTTAGGTTGTCAAAACAAATTTTGAAGTTTTGGTTAGTAGGGGTAAAATATCGGGTTGTCCACTTTAAAATTATTTTAACTTTGCCCTCAATAACTTTGTTATTTTAAACTTTTTTGTAGCAATCGTAAAAAATACATTATCCATCTAAATTATTTGTATTTTCAGTTATAAATGTAAAAAGGTTTGAAATGAAAAATACTCTGCACTTTTAGAGCTGAAAAGCACCTACAGGTTGTCATCACCTGAAATAAACTTTTTTTAAATAGACAAACATAATTCATGCAGTTTAGAAATTATGTTCGGTACCTTAAGCTTTGGAGACAGGTATACTAACACCTCTTTTTGTTATATTAATGTTGAGAACATTGACTGGCTACCAGCTTAGCAAAGAGATTCCTAATGTTGTCCTTCTTAGTTTAAACTGAAATACTATCCAATGGTCATATGATAAAGAAAGGGTTCAAATACAATGGAATTTTAACTCACAAGAAATAATATAATTTACATGACCTATACCGTTTGTACTTAATAGTTTTGTGGATCCATAAACAATTTAAATACTCCTGCATGTAGGTGTGGGTTACAACATAGGGATTAACCCTTTGAGGACCAAGAAGTGATAAAATTTGAAAAACTATATATTTCTTTATTTTTGTGATTAACTAAGGTACAAAATATTTTTTCATTTTTTTTACTGGTTTTTTTTTAGTAATTATATATATAAATACCTTAGTAAAATTACGCAAAACAGCCCCACCCGGAGACCAGATATCTAGTCATATCCCGTCAGCTTGGAAGCGAGCCAACCACCGTTTGCTTTACTTCCGCCCTCCTACCCTCAAACCACAGATATGATTAGATATCTGGTCTCCATAGCCTAGATTCGAACTCGGCATCTTGTGATCAGAAAGACGATTCGTTACCACTAGACTACGGCTTCATGAAAGAAAAATGACAAATTAACAAAACTTCAGTTACTTTACTATCGGTATAAATATTCCGTGTAAAGTAAAAGATAGTTTGTCAGCACCATCTAGGTGCGGTTATTGGAAGTTTGCTTGGTTGCTCTTAAGTTTTAATCTGTCTAATTTGTATGTGTGAGTGGTTTATAATAATAACTTAGATCAGTTCTTATTAAGTTAAGTAATTAATTTAAAGCAATATGCTAAACTTTTAATACAAAATACTGACAAATGAAAGACTAGAAAATGCTTTAAAAAATTGGGGAAATCACACCATATAAATTGTCAATTGAAAGCAAGCACTAGCCAAGCAAGTCCTGCTTTCTGGTGGCATTTGTTGAAACTAGGTGTAGACCTGATGTTTTACAGACCTGCAATGGTACTCTAAAGTACCTCCATGGCTCAATTTGTAGATAAAGCCACTGTTACTTTTTATAAAGGCAGTTAAATTCGGTGGGACTTAAAAGTACCGTCAGGCGACAAAGGGTTAAAAGAGTCATGTGTTTGCAAATAACTTGAAACATTTTTAATTTATTTAATATAAAATTTAAAGAGACAAATTTATGTTTTGTTAGTGAAAATGTTATATTTTGCAAGTTCAGTGCAAGAAATTCAGTTTTGAGCCAATAACCTTCCATATTACCAAGTAAGATGTTTTAAAATTATTGTTGTATTAAAACATGCTGAAATATACCTGAATCCACAGAAAAGTTGCTGTCAGCAATTTACTTAAAAAATACATGCTAGCGAAATCTCTTGATTTACTGAAAGTGCAAATAAATTATGAAGTTTCAATAAATGTTTTTTTTTTTTCAATAATACAAATCACATTATGATTTTAAATATGTTTTATTAACTTATTACAATTCAAGCCTTTACATTGTTATTACTAGCTACCGGTAGTTAATAGACTCACTTCCTTACTAACTGTAAACAATTTATTATGTAGCACATGACCAAAAACAATGTTTGATTAATAAGCCTATGCTAAAAACGAACATGTGCAAAGAATTAATATTCGACTACTCTATTTACTTATTCTGAGCCATAAATTACTATTGTGTTAAAGATAAACATAAAAAAAACTATTTCATCAAATATACTATGATATAGGTCAACTATGAAGGCCTTTTCTCATCTGAAATAACGCAACACACTTTTCAGATCTTGAGAAATTTTGGTAGTTACACTGTAAGCAATGATAACTAACAAAACTCAGATACCTACACTATTAAATGCTAATTAAATTTAAATTTATCGTATACACTGTGAAGTCTACTTCCTTGTAAGTCATTGTCTTACTGCAGTTTTGTTCTTTTAAAATTTGAGTTGAATCACACAGAAACTGCACTGCTTTTAGACCCAGCAGCAGTAGAGGGGAAATTAACAGGACCATTTGAAGGTTGGTAAATTAATTAAAAAATAATGATTTGTCATTTTCAAATATGTTTAAAGTTTTTCTAATTTAATTATGACTTAAAACTGTATTAAATAGTAACATTACAACAACTAATCCATTGCCTTAAGCAGAATTTTAAGAAAAATGCTTTCTAATAACAATCTTATTCTTATAATAGAGTAATATGTTCAACATACTTCAATTTAACTGTGATTAATTGTGATTACTATAAGAAACTACATTTACCAGTTATTCTATTTTTAGTAGAGTTAAAGAAACACTGCTTTATAACATCAAACTTATATTTACACCGGGATAACAATAATGCATTTTTTTTAAATACCTATACTACCAATGAATATAAAAGAAAAAACTTATAAATTTCTTTTAACTCCGGAATGGTAAGCTTTCTTATTTTTGACGACGCATCTTTGTTTTTCTAAGGTAAAAATGTTGTGCGGAGGTTGGCATACCTGTTCATCCGTGCTATCCCCCAACCTACAGTGCAACGCCAGTGTCAGCTCGGCTGTCATCTGACGCATTCTTTCATCGAGTTATTTATAACTCGCATAGTAAATTTGACAAAAACTTAGGCCTACCATTTTTGTTTTTTTAAGGTGCCTTACTTTTGTAATTTCTAGTTTATAAGTGTATATTTTGTATATAAGAAGTGTATTTGTAGTAAATGATTTAACATTTTAAAACAATTGCTTTGAGATCTTCCGAAATTGATAAGTTGATCGATGAACCACTGGATATTGAAAGTGATAGCCATAATGAAAATGAGAGTCGTAGTGAGTTGGAAAACAGTATATTGTCGTACTCAGGAAGTGACGACTACCGACCTTCCATCGATGAATATCCTTGTGATGATGAGGAAGTTGAAGCAACAAATAAGAAACAAAATATTTCATGTATTGGTTTGAAAAAAAGTGTTGAAGATCTATTAAAGTCTTTGAAAGCTCTACCTTCTAATTCAAGTCATACATCTAGTCCTACAGTTAAACGGTCTTCCCCGTCTTTGCTGAGTCCACCTGTCTTACACTGAGTAAAGATGCAACACTCCAGACAACTAGTAATTCAGACACCACGTTTAGACAATACTCTTCCTAGAATAATTTTGAGTTAAAAAAAATGGTCATTGGTTGTCTATGCAGCTTCTAAAATAAGGTTAAAGCTAGGTAGTTTTATTACTATTGTAACTATCAATCTAATTGTAAATCACACCAACAGTGAAATCCTTCTCAAGCAAAGAAATTATAAGGAAATTACGAATTCATTGAAGTTACAAGTTCTCTAGAAATAAAGGCTCTTATTGGGGTACTATTGTTTTCCCACACTTCATCATGACAATCACTCGAAATGTTTGATACAGTAACAAGTGGAAATATGTATAAAGCTACATTTAGTGAGAAAAGTTTTAACTTTTTATTTGATTCATTGAGATTTGATGATAAGCAATCAAGTCCTCAAATAACTGAAACTGATAAGGGATTTGTGGAAAATGTTACACAAAGACTTACTGAAAATTATGGGACTAGCCTCTATGTTCCTATTGATGAAAAACTTTTGGCTTTCAAGAGTCGATGCCCCTTTAAAATGTACATGCTGAACAAGTCCAACAAATACGGTATTAAAATTGTTTTACTGTGTGGCTTACTTAGTCAAGGTGAGCCTTACAACCATCTATGAACCGGCAAACCACTATTATGTGAAAACACTTACAGCACCGTACCACGGGTCTAATCACATGATAATCAGGGTTACGATGATGGACAATTGGTTTTCAAGGAGCTAATCAAGCCTCCTTACAATCTAACTATGAACGGTATAATTCGAAAAAATAAAAGGGATCTTCCTGATTGTATGATCACTACAAAAAACAGAGAAATTCAAAATTCAAAATAACTCTTTGATGGTAGTCACACTCCTTTCTTCAAAGAATAAAAAAAACTAAGTAGTGTGTCTTTTCTCTACCATGCACAACAACAAAGGCACTTCATCATCAGGAAAACCAATAATTATCGACCGCTATAACTAAATCAAAGGAGGAGTCGATGTATTCGACCAAATGTACAATTACGTCTCTTATGTCAGAAAAACAAAGCGGTTGCCTTTGCGCATTTTTTGCAGAATGCTCAATATGGTAGAAATAAATTCCTGAATAACACGAAACTGTGTACTAACTTTGAAGTCGGAACCGCCAATCTCTAAAAAACGTTTTTATGAGAAGTGTACAGAGAATTTGTAACCCAATGGCTAGATCGCAGAAATCGACTTCCAACCATTTAGAAGCAGTTAAAATCAATCATCTCTGAAATGTTGAACAAAGAAATGGGAAGGACTTGATGACCAAGCTGATCATTATCCTAACAACACAAGGAACAGCTGTAAAATTTGCTTATCCGCCAAGCGAAGATTGACGACACACAAATGCGAACAAGCTTAATACAATGAACACTGAGGCATAGTTTGCAAACAGTGCACAGAACACAACTAGATCTTTACAAGTATGTTGAAAATCGAGATTGACTACTTTTTCCTACATAATTATATCATTGAAGATTTGGTTTCAAACGTAATCATAATGATTTGATATTTTAACATGTTTATACTTAATTAATTGCTATATAATGTTTTTATGCTAATAAATACCACTAAGTATGAGTATAAAGTATGATTTGTAAATTGTTTTGTATACATATAGTATGTTTAAAATGTAATAAATAAAATGTTCCAACATATAAGTTTTGGTTTTTACGTTGAAAAAAAAAAGAAAAAAAGCGGAGACTACCATTCCAGACAAAAACGCTATTTAAAAACTAAGCTATAAATTTTAAATGTTTAAATCTAGTTTAGATGATTTTATGATAATGATTCTATGATTTTGTGTATAATTCTACTACAAAATTTATTTCTATGAGTGGTATTTAAAGAAACAGTCACACATTTAACTAATTTTTTGTTTGTTTTGTTTTATTTATATTATTAACTAGATTATTTGAATAAATTGGGAACTTTTCTTTGATATTACATTCAAAAAATGTATTTATATCCTCTGTTTCATGGGTTGCTAACCTCTGCACACTTCCAATCAAAATATCATACAAACATACTCCTTTAATATGTTCATTTTTTAAATCTGTAATTTCTTTTTCACATTTAGTAAAATGAGAACGAAGATTTGTGCATAACTGTGGAACTTCCTCTGAATAAACATAGTTATTCCTAAATATTTGTTCAATAAGAAATGATACTGTTTCTGATAAATTTCTCATAACTAACTGTTCAATAAGAAACAATGTTGTATGGATAAATTTTTGTGGTACAACTCTGTGGTTTCGGCGATAATCTAAATAATGCCTGAGATATAATTGGACAGGTGTTTGTTTGTCGTAAGTTTCTACAGTTAAATCAGATCCATTCTCAAGAAGAATTACAATTCGTTGGTCTAGTTTATGGGATTTGTTACCCGGAAATAGATAATTATCACATGCAACATGAAGAGGAGTATATTTATATGAATTTGATAATGTCACATCTGCTCCATAACTTAATAGAAGATTAATATATTTATCTGGTTGGTCGTCTTCGTTACTACATTTCTTGCAGGCTACATGTAGGGCTGTATCACCATCTTGACTACGCTTATTCACATGAGCACCAAGTTCTAAGAACAATTTCACCATATCATAACTGTTATTTAAAGAAAGTAACTTACAAATAGGAGTATCACCATAATCCCAAGGAGAGTTAAGGTCAGCTTTATACTTTAAAAGAAGTTTGATACATTTCTCTGTTTTCAAATTAGAGAAGTCATAATTTTTAAAAGCTAAATTTAACACTGACGGCCCATGACGTGATTTTAAATTAACATCTGCACCATAGTCCAAAATTTGTTTCATCAAGTCAATCCTTTTATTGATAGTTAGGATATGAAGAGGTGCATATCCTCTTTCATTTAAAACATTTACATTTACATTATGTTCCAAGAGACGCTTGAAAACTTTATCATTGTTTGACCTACAAACAATGTGTATTAAAAATTCATTAGTATTTGTTCGACTATTTACATCAAAACCTAACCTAAAAAATTCGTCAGAAATTTTAAAATGTTTTTTAATAATAGCTTGGCTTAGTACTTCAACATTAGTTACATCTTTGTGGCTGATGTTAAAGCCATAATTTTCAAATAGATTTATAATATTTGTATTTGCATTTATAACTGCAAATAAAAATGCTAATTTGTTATTTTCATCATTAACATCTGGTTGATGTTTTAAAAGTACCTGAATGTTTTCAATATGACCTAATTTAACTGCTGGGAATAAAGGTGTTTCTCCACTTGAAGTACAGGCATTAATATTAGCACCATTATTTAACAACAGTTCTAAAATTTTCTCATCAGGTCTGGCTGCTGCTAAATGTAGGGGTGAATAACCAGAATGGTAACCCAAAGTACATGAAAGATTTATGTCAGGTTTATATTTTAAAAGTATATTAATGTTTTGAATGTGGCCACTATGTACTGCTAGGTATAAAGCAGTTTCACCATTTGAGGTACACGCATTAAAATCAGCTCCATTATTCAAAAGTATTTCAGTAATTGCTTCATTAGATCCTTTTGCAGCGAAATGAAGTGGAGTATAACCTTCACTAAATCTTGAAGAACAATAACAAGTATTATCTGGCATGTATTTAAAAATATGACAACAATGTTTTTCTGAAAATTTTCCAATCGTATCAAAGGTACCAAAATTCATATTTAATTCCTTAGTTGCATTAAATTGCCTTTCATTAGTCCTTAGTAAAAGGGCAATTTCTTCTGAACATCCCTTTATCGAAAAGTGAATTGGTGTATAGGATGATCTGTTCTCTTTAACACATGAACAATTAATTACAGGTGTATATTTAACAACAACATTAAAACCATCTGTATTAGTCAACTCTTTTGGATAAAAATGCAAATGATAATAATCTTTCTGATTTTGCAAAAGTTTTTCAATCATTTGTATACTTTGATCATCTAAATAAAAGACATATCGAATGTAATCTTCTTTGTCGCTTGAGGCCATAGAGTGGTTGACATCAGCATTATGTGTCAAAAGACATTGTACGTTATTGATTCGATCATATTCTACAGCTAAGTGTAGAGGTGTTTTACCATTTTTAGTAATCGAGTTAATATACCCACCATATTTTAAAAGAATTTCAATCATCTCCTTGCTACAATGTTTTGCTGCAAAATGAAGTGTTGTGTAACCTTCATGGATTCCTGAACTGCAAGAAATATTAACATCTTGTTTGTGTTTTAAAAAGTGTTTGACGTTATTGATAAGATTGGATTCAACCGCTAAATGCAAAGCTGTTTTACCATTTTTTGCAAAAGCAGTAACATTAACACCAGAGTTTAATAGAATTTCAACAATATTTTCATTAATTCCTCTTGCAGCAAAATGAAGTGCTGTATATCCTTCTTCCATTCCAGAAGTACAAAAGTTGTGAACATCTGCATTCCATTTTAAAATACAAATAACATTTTTAACTTGACCATTTTCAACAGCTAATATCAGAGGAGTTTTTCCATTCTTAGTAGTTGCATTGATAGAGGATCCAGAATTTAATAACATTTCTATAATATCTTCATTAGATCCCTTTGCGGCAAAGTGAAGTGCTGTATAGTCTTCTTCATTTTCTAAATTACATTTATAATTAACGTCTGGATTGTATTGTAAAAGCATTTTAACAATACCTATTCTACCAAACTTTACTGCCACGTGTAAAGGAGTAAGACCTCTTTCAGTAATAGAATTAATCTCACAACCAGAGTTTAATAACATTTCAACAATTTCTTCACTGAACCCTTCTGCAGCTAAATGAAGTGGTGTGTACCCTTTAACGTTATCTATGGTACAAGAACAGTTAATATTTGGCTTATAATTTAAAAGAATTTGTAAATTTCCAATATGTCCACATTCAACTGCCAAATGTAAAGGTGTTTTCCCGTTATCAAGACTTGCATTAATATCAGCTCCATAATTTAGCAACATTTCAATTATTTCGGTATTAGATTCTCTCGACTCATTTTGAAATGTAGGTGGATTAATATGATTGTCATTTATATAAACAGTCTCTTTGCTATTTTTAACTCGAGTTGGTTTTTCCACAAGAAAATTTGTATATCCTATGTAATAACATACAGCTAACCCATGAAGGATACTTTTGTTTTCATCTGGGTAAAAATAAGAGGAATAATGTACTGAGGTATTATTAGTACATGGCTCCAAATCTTTAAAGATTAATTCTGAATCATTTGGTAAATGATAAATGGTTTCTTGGTTATGAGATGAAACGACTAAATGGAGAGCAGTCATACCATAATAGTTTTTATAATTGACGTTAGCACTTCCATTCAGGAGCAATTTTGTGATTTCAGTGTCACCTATATATACTGCAAAATGAAGTAGTTCATCATAGATTTGGCTGTTGTTTCCTGAAGCTGCTTCTGTCAAGAGTAGTTTACCCAATTCCCAGTTATTTTGTTCAATTGCATCGTAAACGGGTTGAAGTAAATCCATTGTAGATGTGAGTTTTAATTCAGGTTCTATTGAAGACTATGTGTTTCAAAATGTAACTGTAACAAAAACAAAGAGCACATTTAATATGCTAGTTTATAATGTTAGTCGTACAGTGCACCTTCAATTTTTCACTTGCAAGTGTTTCCAACACTTGAAGACTTGTACTAAAATAAATAACAGTAGTAAACAATAACCTTATATGCACAAGAAAGTCTCTAAAAATTTTATGTTGTGCTAAAAAAAATAAAAATTGACAAAAAAAATTGTAGTACAACTATCAACTGTTAAACCTTAAAAAGTGTCATGTATTTAATTTTAGTTAGGCTATGCTAGTCCAAGTATATGAGTGAAGCTGTAAGAGATGTGGTAATTTGTTATTAGATTGTTATTTTATTTAATTAAAATGAACAAAATTACAATTAGTTTTCCATGTAGTTTGTTGAAATTTGTTAAGCAACTTTTAACAAAAAATTCTTTGGCACAGAAAAAGGTACTTTCTTGCCTTATACTATTCTTTCTTCCTTGCAACAACTACAGATAATTATGAGTATTGAAATATTTAAATTAATCTGCACAAAAGATGAATCAAGTTGAAACCAATAACATTCTTATAGTTAAGAGAATGGCAATAACGCCTTAAAGGAGTATGGCATCAACAAGATCTCCATGATTTATTTAAAAAGAATGTAGGTGACTAAACCTTATGTTAAGTGGTGAATGCCAATCTGCAGCCCTCGTACAGTAAAATGTTTAATATTTTTTGACTAACTACTAAAGAAATAAACAAGTGTAGTTGTACCAAACACAGTATACGCCAAAATATACAGAAATTAAAATGTAATAATTTAAAATGATATATTTTTAGACAAATATACAAACTAAAAGGAAGCTGAAAACTTTAGTTTTTGACACACACATTCTAAAAGCCCTCCATTAAGTTTTAGGCAACTCTCATAGCATTGTTGAAGATCTTCGAACATGTTGGTGAAAATTAATTGTTGCATGCTTCTAACGTATCTAGTTATTTCTTTTTTTAAACTTTTAAAGTCTGCAATGCTAGTCAGTGACTAATTCCTGAAGATTTTTTTCTTCATCATTCTATACTTAAAAGTCAAGTGATGAAACGTCGGAGGAGTAAAGTGGGTATGAAAAGTTTGTTCTTCGGGAAATCAGGCGGCTGCAAACGTTTTTTAAAGTAAAGATTGCTTTACAACAGTGGCTACAGTGGTGTGGCTAGTGGTGCCATCTTGCTGGAACCACTAGAAACCAAAAGCCAGATCGCTAGCACAAGAAAACCTCTTCAGATCTCTTACAAAAGGTTGAAGGATATTCTGTGTGTAGCGTACCTGGTTTACAGTAACAGCATCCCAATTATCATCTTTATCAAAATACAGACCTAGTACACCTAATCTAAAGCAGCACGCCATACTGTTATATGCTTACTTGTGGTCACTCTACGGCATCATCAGGACTTTTAAGTCCAAGAAAATTGTTGTTTGTTTGTTGATGATACATGTGATGTATATTATGTTATATGTATACTAATTATGATTGGCTAAGAAACTGTAATACCAAAGGTCATCTGGCAGACCGGCAAATGTAGGAACTACAGAAAATAAAGACATTACATGTTTAACACTGATGGAGTCAGGTTGCTCGTTGCTTATTGTAACGAACCTAATGTACCACAAAGATATAGTGTTGAAGGCATAAAAGAGATGCTCGAGACATTACAATACCGTTTAAAGTTTATGTGACTTAAACCTGAAAACCATACATTTTGTAGGAACCCAGGAGTTGTATAGTTAATTGCTAACATTGAGGTGCATTAAACACCTCTCTCTTTTTTATCTCTTACATTTAAAAGTTGACCAGTTTGTATTATATTTAGGAATCCACCAAGATTGTAAACATTTTTCTCAAAAACGTATAATGGTGTTTATTTTTAAAGATGTCAGGTAAAGGCTTCTTTTCTGAGACTGCAGGACTTGCTGAAGAAGTCTGCCAAGGTTTCCTTTAGTTTTTGGACGGCCTACAAACTCTTTACACTTAGTCAAAACTCTACCTCTACGAAGGAACTTGTCAACAACAATTAATATTACAACATTACTTGAAAACTGTTTCTAAAATCGTCCTGAAACTCTACAGCAGTTTGCATCAACTGGAACGACATGTTTTGTATAAGCAAAAATGTTGCACTACGATAAAAACTTTCTCTGGAGCAGTAAGAACCATTACTGGATTAACTAACTTCAAACAAATTTAATTTTTATGAGTATACCCCACAGATATAACCTTACGAAGGATTCGTGTGTAAAAAGGAATCATAAAGATCAATTACAGGCTAAAGAATATTGTTCGAGCTTTTCCAGGAGCTGCAGTCCTGGACCCGGATCTTCAAAGAAGTCATTTTACGCGACATGGGCTACACATGAACTACACAGGAAAGTGTTTTGTAGGATGAAGTGAAATTGATGACTTCATACAAATGCAAGTGAAAGCATCAAAAGGGGACATAATAGTTGGACAATATTACCAAATGAAAGACTATGATTTTTTAGAAATATAGTGGACAATAAGCCGTTAAAATTTATTAATGTTGACATGTCTGGGATAAAAATGTATCTTTGTTAGATGGTAATTTTAGTTGGTTGCACTACAATATTCAGGGAGGGTTGATGGACAAAATTAATGATATTGAAATAATTTTAGAAAAGTTAAATATCACAATATTGTTCTTAAATGAGGATTGGTTAAAGGAGGATCAGATAGGCATTCTAAATAGAATTCCAGTTTTTGTGGTTGCATCTTCATATAGTAGGAAATTCTAGAGGTGGATAATCATGTATTTTATTAAGTTCTAATTAAATTTTTTTCCGAGGGAAGATTTACGTGTATTTCGAAATGAGATGGTTTTTGAAGAATCTTTTATAGAGTTTTCTAGTTTAAATGTAATTATAATGTCCTTGTATCAAAATCCTGATTACAAAAATATCAAGATTTTTTTGCAAAATTTGAAAATATACTTAATTTATTGCAAAAGGATATTAAGACTAAATATATATATATATTATTGTAATTGATTTTAATATTGATTTATTGGAAAATAGTCTGCATTTAAAACATAAGGACATTTTTCTAAATTCAGTACAACAATATGGTTTTATTGAAAATATTAGATTACTCACTAGAATAACATTACATTCTGCGACCTGTGTTGATAACATTATTACTAATATGTACGTTGAACAGAAACAAAGACATATTTTTGAATTGGGTGTCTGTCTGATCACAGAGCTTTGCATGGGCGTACCCAGCAAGGGTCAGGGGGGCAGCTGCCTCCCCCTGGAAGTAAAAAAATAAATCGTTACTAAATTTTGTTGCTGGAATTTATTACAATTTTTGAAATAACTTTTTTAATAGTCATGAAAAAAATACTTGCACTATTGAAAATTATGAAATCAGGGTAATTTATCGTTATTTTATTGTCAATCGAAATTATCGTACAATCGTACTCAATTATTTTCTACAGGAAAACAAAAAAGTAATACTATATCCTTCTTTCGTGAGTCGCCAGCCCGCAGGAATTCGACTCCTAATCTATCAAGCCTCAGCGAGACCAGATGGTCTGAGAAATACAAGAGCATTAGAAAGTTTTCAGACAGCTTCCATGAAACCGTCAATGTGCTAGAACATCTCTCAGCCGAAGGAAACTATGCTACAAGAAAATCTGCCTATCAATTGCACTGTGCAGTTTACTAAACCAATTTTCATCGTAGGTCTAGGCATGATTGCAAAGTACCCTGCGATTTTGGAACCCGTTGTGAACGGTCTGCAAAGTAAAAAAATATGGATTTTGTGAGGAAACATATTGGTGAAATCCTTGATGTCGTCAAGAAGGATCGACAAGAAACTGAACACGTTTCCGATAAATTACTTAAAAATCACATGATATCGCGGAGAGAGTCGGGGTTGAGTAAACAGTTCCATGAATTGTTCATAAGCATACGCAGAAGTAATCCGCCATCTGAGACTGTGATTGAAAGAGAAGGTCGTTGATCATCCCTTATCTTGACTCTTTAACTTTATCATTGAATGTTAGATTCTCACACAAAAATATTCCTGCTTTTGAATTACCCCTACTTTAATCCTTCATACATGCTAAAATAAATTACTTCATAATATTTGGAAGAAAATGCAAAATCTTTCAAGGAGTTTCATGAGTCGGATGATATCTCAGCAAACTTAGATTTGTGGTATAATCTGTGGAAAAAGAAGGATTTAACTGGAAACAAATTAAAGGATATTGAAGTGGTTGCACTTTTAAAGGAGGCTAATATTTTTTCCCCTGCAACAAGGCATGCACTCCTCACTTTAAGAGCTTTCCCATCCACTATGGCTACTGTTGAACGATCTTTCA